>PVKH010033407.1:0-12008 GCA_004027955.1 Chaetophractus vellerosus | reverse complement strand
CAGTCCTTTTCTATTTACTAAGAGTTTTAATCAGGTATTGTGTCATCTCAGCCTTTTGGTAATCCTTTGAACTAGACAAGCAGGGATATTATCTTTGTCTTCATTTGTAGGATGAGGAATTGAGGCTCCGACATAGAGCCAGGTCTTGAACACAAGCCTGGGACTCCAAGTCGGTGCTTTTCCAGAGGAGCACTGCACCCCTCACCAGTCAGCCGGACCTCTCCATTATATGCTGCATCCTAATTGCTCACACATGTGCCTTTTCCTTCCAGACTGTGCCTCACCTACCTCTCTTCCTGGGGCCCAGATCAGCATGTGTTCAATAAGTGTGGGAATTAAGTGAAATGAAATGCTGAGAGTGAGTTTTGAGACTTAAAAAAGCTATATGTGAGCTGAAGGAAGACAGTCACCAGTTTTGGTAGGAATTGTGGCAGAGAGGGCCAGCTGTCCACTAGAGAGCCAAGTGCTCCTTCTACAGTGGTACAAGCTGCAGCATAGAACTGCCGCCCATTGAGAAATCACATTTCTCAGCCCCCCTTGCATCAGGGTGGGGCCAAAGGACCTGTTCTTGCCAATGGAATATGGGCAAAAGTGACCAGCTTTATTTCTGGGCTGACAAGGTTAAGAAAGGGGCATGCCTTCCCTGCAGTCCTTCTCCTCATCCACCAGCTGGACAGAGAGGACTCCAAGGCTCTAGAGGACGGTACAGCTACAAGGTGGAAGAAGCTTGGATCTCTGAACCGCCCTCAGTGGCCAGCCTTCCAACCAAGAGGAGCCACAGTGGATTGTGAAACGAATGAAAAATAAACTTTCACTGTGTTAAGATTTGGGGGGTTATTTGTTACAGTAACCAGCACTGTCTTAACCAACCATGAAAAATTATTTGCCCTGAGCTCACTGACCTTTGGAATATAATAGTCAATCGCAGTTATGAGAGAAAAAAGTGATTTTTTCATTCTTAAACAAAACAGAATTCCATTTAAATGGTGGCTCAAAGGATTTGGGGGATTTCAAAGGACATTCTAGGAATCCAGTGGGTAAAAGTCAAAGGAAGAAAGAATACCAGCACACTGCTATTGCTTCCAGAGCTGAATCTACAAGCCAAGGGTCAGCTCTCACATGACCACTAACCACCCAGGGTTAAAGCGGGAACGTGAATGAGCCAATAATGCAAGGAAAGCATTTGATACAGGGTAAGTGCTCAACAATTTTCACTGCTGTGCGACACAGAGGCAGGAAGGCAGAAAATATGGGGGAGAAGTACCTTTGGTCACTTGCATCCTTTTTCGCCTCTCCACCTACATCAGCAGCCCCTCTCCCCAGTATACACGAAGGGAATCCCCGGGATCCTTCCCACCAGTAATTTCTGCTTTTTATAGTCCTCTGAGAGCCTATTATCTTCCTTCAAATTGAATGTCTGCACACGATCCCAGGGTGTTTTATAGCCCAAAAGCCATTTTCTTTAAACAAAAAAGCTGCTGGTTTACAGGTGAAACATGTAGTTTCTTGCTATCCTTCTGGAAGGCTCTTTTGGATGGCATTTTAGGCAAGAGGATTTGCTTGTCTCTCTGATTATATAAGGAAGTGCTTCAATCCTTTCTCAGGCTTCAATCCTTTCTATTTCCTCTTCTCCATTTTTCAGATGTAATATTTTAAGATAAAAATGGAACAGACTTCTTATATTGTTAGTATTTAAACATGGCCCTACTTTGATGGAAATGTGGACCAGATCTTTAGAATGGAAGATAATCAGCTCCAAAGCACAGAAAGGGATGAAGCTTGGGAAAAGATTAAATCCACAAGATAAGAAAGCTGAGCTCTTTAGTTTCTCTGAGCCAATAATTCTGGGTGTAATTATACCCTGGCAAAATCGTCTTCTTGGTGTGCCAATCGGGCAAGATGCAGTTGACGAGTTAGATCAAGGAAAAGGCCTTGCCAATTGCTATTCAAATATAAGATCTGTAATATGAGGATATAATAGTACCTGCTTCGTGGTACCACTGTGAAGATGAAGTGAGCTGGGTGCATATGGGCTTCCAGAGGGCCTGGCATGTAGCAGGAGCTCATAAACTAAGAGTCTGCATTATAGAATTTTAATACAGAGCATTAACAGTTCAACAATGGATGACCTACCTCATCAAAGTTGGCTCTTATGACAGTGTCCAGTATTCTCTGACAGTGTGTCCTGTACATCATAATAAAGGTAGACACCTGTGGGGTAGGTGGAGAGATCAATGATAAAGACATATATTAGTACCCTGGAATTTCAATTTCATTTATTCCCTTTTGGGTTCACCTAATCCATATGCAAGACCCAAATGAGACTCATTTTCAGTAGGTGATTTCTCTGACCCTGGGCTTCCTCCTCTGTGCTCCCACAGCGCTGGAGGGTTTCTCCATTACAGCACTAGCCCTGTGGAACTGAAAGCCTCAGTTTCTCTCTCTGCCCCCATTCTCCGTCCCCTGAGGCTGTGGGCTCCGGGAAAATAAAAATTACTGTTATTCATGCTTGTGCATCCAGCACCTAGTACAGTGCCTGGCACTTAGTAGATGTTTCATTAGGGTTTATTGACTTCTCCTAATCAGCTAAGATACTGAAAAGTTAAAACACAAGGTGTATTTATAAGAAGAGGTGTTTCCACCCAAATCACAAAAAGACATTTGGAAATTTTCTGGAATCGGCTTAGCAAAATAATTTCATTTCCAGCTCCATTTATCCAAGAACTTTAAATTCATTGTTCAGGAGGTCTATTTGTTTGTTGAGGGAAAAAAAACTAACTTGGGAATAAATAAATAAGTAAATAAATAAATAAATGTCCTTTACAGATACAAGGCACTCTTTTTGATTCAGAACAGACATGCATTTTATATAAACTTAGTCTACTTATACAAGCATCTGTCTCCCCACTTGACTTGTCAGCTCTGCATCCCCAGCTCTGAGACTAATACAAGGGAGAGGCTCAATAGTGTTGGAGAACAGGGCTACATTAAGATGGGTGCATTAGAGATGCAACACCCTAGGGGAAACTTTCCAATTTTTTTTACAGTAATTTGTTCCAAATACCCTATGACCAAAACTATCTGATTCATTAGTCCTATAAAATCTTTGTCTTTGGGACTATGACAGATAGAGATAGATGAGAGATAGACATACAGATAGATATGAGAGATATGATAGATGATAGATATAATAGATGTTAGATGCTAGCTAGCTAGATAGTGAACTTTTGAGAATAACTTTGAATTTATAGAAAAGTTGTGAAGATAGTATAGGGAGGGCCCATATACCCCATACCCCCTTTCCCCTATTGTTAAAATCTTACGTTATTGTGGTACACTTATCACAGTTGTATGAACCAATATTGATACATTATTGTGAATTAAAGTCCAGGTTTTATTCAGATTTCTGTCTTTGTATTTTAAACTCACCATTTTGCAATAAAAGGGAAAGAGAGAGAGAGAGGGAGAGAGCCACCCCTGTGATGACTTGGCATGGTTACCTTCTCCTCGGGCAAACTGGCTGGCAGATTTAGATCTTTGACATTGGGAAACTCTGGCAGCAGCGTTCCAAGCTTGGACCGGGGTGAATAAGCCACTGTCTGTTTGCTCACTTCTTTCTTCCCTGTCTCGCTCACCCAGGCGGCGCCTTTCTTGGAGTACATCACATCATAATATTGGGAGCTCTCCTTCACTGCAATGCCGTAGTAATGGTACCTGGGCCACAGAGAGAGACACACATGCACCATTCTCAGGTGGGGTTTCCTGAAGATGGCGGGGCCTGCCCTACCTGGGGCCAGAAGAGTTAACTCTTTTGGGAGCCTTAAATTGTTTCAAATCTAGAATTAAACCAAAGTTCCACGTTGCCAGCCATCAATCAGACAGGTAAAAATAACCAAAATTGCCTCCTACAGAAAAAGTTAAGTCAAATACTTTGCAGAGAGGGTGATGAAAAATTTTCCAATTGTATTTGATCTCTTCTATCTAGCCACACGTGACCCCAGGGCATAGCACTAAGTATCCCCTTCCTGTGGCAGCCCAAGCAGGAGATGTATTTATTGCTGCTAACTGTGCTGCCAACAAAAATTGATTTGGTCTATGTTTTTCTTAATAAATTGGAGTCTCAAAGAACTGTATTCCAAAAAAGATACATTTAGTGCTTCAGTTGACACTGAATGTAAAACAGAGACCCGGACTTTTGCTAACTCCAAATGGGCTTAATAACAGAAATGTTTTCAATTAAGACTAACGAAGGATGGAGGTTACATTTTGTTTCGTTTTCAGCTACAATCTATTGAGCACTTACAACGTTTCAAGTACTTTGTAAAGTACTTTATTTGCATTAATTTGTAAAATAACCCTATGAAATAAATGGGTATTATTACAGTCTTTCTACAGATGAGAAAATGGCGGCAAGAAAGCCTGATCCGCTCAAGGTCATACAGCAGGTTAGCGGAAGAAAAGGTCTGGAGCCACAAAGTCACTGTGCTATACTAAGAGAAAACACTGCAGGGTGCGACTGTGAACTTTGATGCCAGTCAGGGATGCCTACAGAATTTAACAAAAATACAGATGCCTAGGTCCCTTCCCAGACCTACTACTAATTCAGAACATCTGGGAATGGGGCCCAAGGATCAGAATTTGAACAAGCACCATAGGAATTTCTGAAGCACATCACTTTGAAATCCACTAGCTTTTGGGTTAAGCACTTGCATTACACCCCAGCTCTACTGCCCCCAATCGTTGGAGAGAACTGTAAAATGGGATGTTTATCATAGCAGCTAACAAAGTGCTAAGTGCTTTTCATCTATTTTCTCATTTAATCTCACAACCCCCTCTTCACCCATGAGGCTAATGCTAATTATTATCCCCATTTCACAGATGAGAAAATGAAGGCCCAGAGAATTTAAATAACACATCCAAGATCACCCAGTAACTAAGTGGGACAGAATTTGAAACTCTCAAGTGCTTCTAACGAGTGAGCCAGTGATTCTCAAACTCAGTACTACTACATAAGAATCACTTAACAAAACATATTAAAATACATACCCCTGGGCCCCGTCTCCAAAGATCCTAATTTAGTAGGTCTAAGAGTAGATTTTTACCATCACAAGGCCATACTAATGTAATACATGGAACTCACTTTCAGAAACACCATGCAAGATATTAAATATTTTTCTCTTCCCATAGAGATATATAATACAAATGAGAAAGCAATTTTAGTTATGGGGAAAGGCTTTTACAGGGTGGGAAGAGGGGACCATATACCTTCCCTCTCCCCGCCCCCCATTACTCTTGATACCATTCTGTGATATTTCTGCTTAGGGGGCATCTCGCCTCTATCTGAATGCCTCCTGGGATGAAGAACTCAGACCCTCCGAAGGCAGCCCAGTTCATTTTAAGCCGGTAGAGTTAACAGAAAGTTCTTCTTTGTGTTCAGCTACTATCTGCCTTCTGTGCCTTCTACTTCCCAACTGTCATAACTGCCTTTCCATCAGATAGGCACTCCCCTGCGGGGGGGGGGGGGGGGGGGGGGGGGTGGGGCTGGTTCCAGCTGCTCCAGAAAGCACCCTTCAAATGGGAAGGCAGTTGGATAAGCCTCTCCAACTTTAGAAAGTTCTCCTTTATATCTCTTAAGATCAAGGTAGTAATAAGACTATTCAAACCAGACCACACCGGTGATTATTCAGAGTACAAGTTGTTATATTCAGCAGTTCCAGTAAAGCTATTACTCTGATCACTTCTCAGCTTTTCTATTTCAGTTCTGTAGGGTATGCCAACACACTCTCAACTAGCTGTCCTCCAAATTTCTTCTGTCAGGGAAAATTTGCTGAGGGAGTTTCTCTATAAGGCTGATTTGCAGGTTGGGGACTAGAGCTTATTATTATTATTTCCTTTTGATTGGGTAAAAGTGTGACCAATCTGGGAAGATTCTTATGGAGAGGATACAAAAATACTGATTACGTAAAAAGGTTTAAAGAAGACATTGTCCAATTTGCCAACCTCTATGGTGAAGAATAAGAGACAAGAAAAACAAAACAAAACAAAAAAACAGGCTCTCACATGTAAAGAGAAGGAAACCTTCTCCAGGTTTATGGAGGATGGGAAGCCTTTCTGTTTTTTGTTTTGTTTGTTTTGGGTTTTTTTTTCTTTTCTGTTTTTAAGTTTATTTCTGGAGTTGCAAAGATTATTTCCCCATCCCCATGTTTTCAGAATTTCCTGTATTCTTCCATTCAATCTTGGCTGCCACCAGATAGAAAGTGTGAGGACCTTCTTTTCCTTGCATCTGTAGTGGAACCTTAGCAGCAGACATTAACTGCTCCAGGCCTGTCAGAGAGGCATTGTTTTTTCTTTACTACCTTTACTCTTCTACCTTAGAAATGGGCAACAATGTATTGGAGCCAGTGACCCTTCAAATATCATAATCTGGAGAAAAGTTATTCACTTCCATTCATTCAACACCCTTCCAGCCATCTACTCATCTGTTCAACTAACATTTTAAATTGCCCACTGTGTACCAAGCACTATGCTCACAAACAGCCAAGGAAGGAAGAATCTGACTCTTGAACTCTCTAGTCATACTGAGGCTGAAGCCTCATTTCTAAAGAAATACCAGAATTTCTCATTATAAAGGTAGTGTGTTCTCCAGAGGAGCTACCTTGGAAAATTATTAGGCATTTACTCTAGGATGTCCCTTGTTCAAAAAGTTTCCCTAAGTCTCTTTCTTTCTTTTTTTTTTTTTAATTTTTAATCATTTTTTTTTTAGGATACATCGATTACATAATTGTCCTAAGTCTCTTTCAAAATCACTTCCAGAACTTCTGTACCACAACACACACAAACACACAAATCAATCTCATTATTTTCAGAACTTTACCACAAGGGGTTTTTTGCCCACTTTCATCATCTACTTTTTTCACCAAACTTGGCTCCAAAGTTAAACTCACCCTTGGAGGATGGGACTGTGCTGCCAGGGATGGCTGGGAACTGGGGGTGAGCTGGGGACATAATGGCTGCTCAAGGTGACAGTATTGGGCCTGCTTTTGAAACACCCTTAGAAATGTGTCTTATAAATCCTATATGGTTGTATTTTTTAAAAAGTGTCAGTATTTTCTAGGTCATGCTACTCAACATGGTCAAAACGTTTAAGAGATGCTGCATAATAAGCCCCTTCCAGTGGAGTCCCCAATGCACATTAATATACTAAAGTTCTGAGAAGTCCTGCAGTAAAGGACCCTGCTTAACTCAGTGCTTACCAAACTTACGTAGCCACCAGACCTTTTTCATGGAACACCTGTTAACATCCAATCATTTCTTATATACCACTAGAGGCAAGTCTTACAGACTCAGATTTTAACGAAGTCTGAATAGTGTAAGCTGAGATTCCCTTCCCGTTTCCCCACTGACAAGTGTCTGCACACACCCTCCTCATCCCTGCAGTCACCTCCTCAGAAAGATCTTCCCTGGCTACTCCTTCTAAACTAGGCCACACCCCTTTAGTTATTCTCTAGTACAACCCTCTTCATCTCCTGGTCACAATCTGACTCTCTTTTTGTTTACTCTTTTATTGTCTGTCTTCCCACCAGAATATCTGCTCCTCGAAGACAGTGACCTGCTCTCCCGTGTTACCAGGACCTCGCACCACGTGGTTGACCCACAGAAGGCGTGAAGCAATTATTGGTTGGCTGGTTGACCCAATGTGAAGCAGAATGCCTCTGTGCCCTCGGAGGGCTGCACCTCCCATCCCCGTCTCCCACACAGAGGTGGTACAGGTGGCTTCCCTGGCTAACTGGATGCTAGCAGGGTAGACAGTTTGCTTGGTAAAACAGTCCAGGTAACCTGAATATCATCCAAGAAGCTAATTTAAAGATATCCCTCTAAATGACGCCCAACATTATTTAAAAAAAAAAAAAAACAGCCTAAGGGCTGGGTGGCACAAAGGCATATCCATAAAGCAGCTGGCCGATGGGTCTGGGTTTGGGAATAAAGAGCCTTTCTCTCGGCCCTGGGAGAGGGCCCCGGTTGTCATAAAGCTCCTCCGTGCTCCCACCAGACATAGGTGTCATGCCAGGCCTGGGGACAGAACTCAGGATGAAGGGCCTGGGGTCGGGGCCCGGTCTCGAGGCCCAGGGACGCGTGCTCTGCAGCTGGAACAGCAGCCGGTGCTTACTTCGACTGTCCTCGGGTCCCGAGTCTTCTGGTGGTTAACTGAGGAAACTGCTGCCTTATGATCTGTAAGTCAACACAAGAGTCAGTTACCCATCGGGAAACGCCGGGGGGACAGTGACTGAGTTTTACAAACAGCAATCTAAAGGAGGAGGGAAAACATGTGTCCCTGTTAGAAGTCCGGCTGAACCCTGGAAAGACCACTGGCGTCGAGGGGCAGAAGGGGAGGGCTTGGCTGACTGTGGGGCTCTGGATGCCGACGGGCCTCGGTGCTCTGCGGCTACCTGCTCCCACTCACAGCTTAGCTGCGGGACACAAGGGAGAGCACAGTGGACTGGGAACGTGTCACTCCCCTACTTAAAATGCTCCAATGGCTTCTATCATACTTGGAACCAAAACCCACACTGGAATCTGGTCCTGGCTTACCTACTGGCCTTCCTCTCCCACCACTCTCACCCACACCAGATCCCAGATCCGTTGGCTTTTTTCTCTTCTTCTTCTATGCCTGAAACACACCAGCCTTGCTCCCCACTAGGGCCTTTGTCCTGTGGTTCCCACTGCCTGGAAGGCAATTTCACCCAGTTCCTCTGCCCAGAGGCCTTCTCTGACCAACTGATCTAGAATAGCACTAGCGGTCCTGCCAGCCATCCTGCTTTGTGTCTTCTTAGCACGTGGCATTGTCTGAAGCTATCTGGTGCCCTTACTTCTAAAAGTGCTTATTTTAGGTCTTCTCCCACTTGAATGTAAGTGCCACGAGAGCAGGGACCCTGCACAGGGTTTGGCACATAGTGGGAGCACAATCCATGTGTATTGAAGGAAGGAAGGAAGCCCTGATTCCTACCCTGCAGAGTAGTCTTTAGAAACCACCTGCAGAGCAGATGACAGTAATGGCTGTTGCCCCCACAGATTTGCAGGAAACCTGGAAGGAGGTGTCACCTCCCAATGTGAGAGCACAACAGGCATGTTTCCTTGGGGTTTAGAGAGATGTCTGTGAAGAGGTAGCGTAGCGTAGGTAATGGCAAGGACTTGGAAGCTTAACTACCTGGATTGGATCCAAGCTCAGCTATTTGTTAGTTGGGTGCCGTTGGGCAAGTTAATTAATCTTCAAGTGACTCAGGCTGCTCATTTTAAAAATGAGAATGACAACACCTGCCATAAAGAACTCTTGTGAAAATGTTAAAAGTTAATGCATGTAAATGATTTACAATATTGCCTGGCACTTAGTAAGTATTCAATAAACATTAGCCATCATTACCACTGATTGCCCTGATGATACTTCCAGGGATTTCTTCTCCTATGTTTTGGCAGTTTGAAATTCTTTATGAATCCCAAAAAGAGAAAGATTACGTTTTTGAACTAATCCACTCCAGTGGGTGTAAGACCCTTTTTGTTGGACTACATCAATGAGGCATGACTCAGGTTGAGTCTCTGCTGTCTTGCTGGGTCTGATATAAATACACACACAGGAAAAGGAAGCTGCCATATTTGATCCTGCCATGTGAGAGAGAGGACTGCAGGAAAGCAGAAAAGCCCAGATGCTGAGAGAGGTCATGGAGTCTGGAACCAACAGAACACAGAAGCACAGAAAGAGGCCTCTGAGGGGCTGGGCCCACAGAGCAGCCCTCGGCTGAGAAGACAATCATATGCCTGATAGCTCACACCTGAACTCGGGAAGAAAGCAGAGCAGCGGAGACCACGAGATGAGTCCGGAAAGAGACAGGCAGTATGCCTGGTTGAATCTGGAAGGGAAGGCAGAGACCTGGTGAGAGCTCACCTGCCATCTTGCTTACCACGTGGCTAAGGAACAAGTGATGGTGTCTTCAGCTAATGTGCCATTAGCAGGAAGGAAAGAAATGGAGATGTTGGAGAGAAATTAAGAACCTGGAAAGGACAGCCTGAAGACTGACCATTTCTGTACTTTAGGAAGCTATCCATGTGGAGAATGGATGGGGCAACATTTCCTCATCTGAAAAATGAGTGAAATAAGAAGCAATCCTCATAGAATGGTTAGAAAATCTAATGAGATAATATCACAAAACCACACTGGGAAATAAATAGGGCTTTAAAAATATTATCTCGCAGTGATAATACTGAACAAAATGATGCAATAATACTATGAATTCTTTAAGGATGTCATTTGTGTAGGCAACACATTCTGGTTCCTTTAACCTTAACTCCTGTAGGTAGTTTCCAGGCCCCTCAGGACCTGGGCCTCTCACTTTGTTTATGGCCCTCTCAAAATATCATGCCTCAAATCAAATGCAATCTGACCCAGGGGTGACAGTGCTCTCTGAGCACCCTGCCTATTAGTCATTCTAAGACCGCATCAAAGTTTAGGGGCCTCTTTGCCCTTGGTTTCTATCAACCTATGGCGAAGTACACCGTCCAGACTTTCATCACATTACTGGTTTCAGAGCCAGGATTGGACACAGATGTCCACAAAGGTACACTACTGAACAGATACAGATATGCCAATAAGGGTAGAGGGAAAACAAGGGATGCATAAAAATGGAGCCAGTGGATTCTGTACATTGATTAAAAGCAGGCTACGATTTGTGTTCTAAGCAAAAAGGTTAATAAAATCAGTTACAAGAGTCCCAATAGCCACAAGATACAAGCATACTAGTTGCTTAAGAAAAGAAGAGATTTTCCTGATCCCTAGGTCTGGGAAATTTGTCCTTTGTGAATGAAGGCAACAGCAAAGTACCACATTTAGCCTTTGATATTAGTAGAGGCTCTTAAAATGATAATAAACTGTGCTGTCACAACAGGTGTGGTAAAACTGTGACACTCGTAGATTGCTGATGACATTGTTTATGAGTACAACCTTTCCCAAAAGCAATTGAAAATATATACCAAAACCCAAAAAATATTAACACTTTCTGATCTATTAATTCCAAGGAAATAATCTAAATAAGAAAAAGCTATGCGCAGAACTACTAATGAGAGCGAAAAACTGGAAACAACATAAATGTCCAACAAAAGGGAACTAGCTAAATAAATGATAGTATATACACTAAATAGACTTACGCAGTCATCTAAAAGGATGATATTAAAAACTATGTCCATGACACAGAAAATGCCTATGAAATAATGTTAAGTGAAAGAGCAGACCTCAAAAATACATTAATACTGTGATTATAAGGTACGCATATATAGTATAGGAACCAACAGAGAACAAAGAAAAATGAAAACTGATATTTGTTGGAGTTGTGGTGTTGTGGGCGGAACAAGCACTTTTTTGTATACTGTCTGTGTACTAAAGTCAATTTTTTTTCAAATAGAAAAGGACTTACTGACTAGAAACATTCCTAAATTGATTTTAAAAATTCAATATCATCTTGAAAGAGCACCAAAAACCTACCAAAAATATTATGTTTTTTTCCCTTTTCTTTCTTTCTTTTTATTTATCTTTGTCAAAAATAAATCAATCCCTATTCCCTGAAAACAATATGTACATAATAAAAGAAAGCAGCTTTGTTTTGTTTGGTTGCTAAGCCTTATACGCTACAACTCAATGGACTCACCCAGGACACCTAGTTGGGAGTTGATGATGGACGACGGCTATGCAGGGGAATGCAGGGAGCCTGCAGCTGCAGGCAAGATAATCTCTTCCATCGTATCCATGGGATATAAGCCCCCTCCTACTTGGTGGTGGAGGGGACATCACCATCCCAGACTCCTCGGGATTGGGGGAAGAACTATGGACTAGAATGGACTTGTTGGTGTCCTGCTATAGACTTGTGATATATGCAATGGAAGAAATTGCAAAATTATGTGGAGCCAGGGTCACTGGACACTTTGGGGGCAGGGAGAGGGAAGGGCAATTGTAATGCGGGGTTTTT
>PVKH010033406.1:0-12013 GCA_004027955.1 Chaetophractus vellerosus | reverse complement strand
AAATAAATCTTTAAAAAAATAAAAAGAAATTGGATAACAGTGAAAAGTAACCTAAAAATGAGTCTTCCAATGACAATGCTGCCTTGTTAGTGAATTTAAAGTATAAATCGCAAGTGGAATTAGTTCAAATGCTAGAAAAGCAAAAAGCTTAGCAAAGTTGTTACTAATAAAATTCTTGTGGCTTTTTAATAAAGGTACCCAATTCACCTTAAAGTAAACTTCCTAGAAACTGTAACTAAGAGTTAATATCATTTATAGATGTATTTATATTATAAAACAGCAGAAAGATAATAACTGAAATTATAATTGGGTAGTTTTAGCCTAAACCTACTATTGTAAGTGTAAATTTTAAACTGAACATACCTTCTTTTATAATCACTTCAAAAGTGTTAAAAAGTATATAAAACTCAAGAGATAAACTTCAGTACTGTCAAATTCTCTTGTGCATTCAAACCAGACCTTCAAAACACTGTAGGTTGCCTCTCCATTGGAGTTATTGGATAGGTTGGTCACTGACCCCTAAAACGATAAAGATGTCTACAACATCTCTGGTTGCACTCCTGAAGTAAATGGAAACTACATTGCAGCTTCAAACTCCTGCAGCTGCCAATGATGGCTCGATATAGCCAAATGCACAATGGATATCGCCTCCACTCTGGCACTGTTTCAGAGTGCTGAAGGGTGCTATGTACCAGGCCAGTGGAATACTGGAACCTACTTCCCTATTTTCTCTCTAGGGTTAACGGCACTGCAGCATGCTGGCCATGTGAAAGACATACCAAGTGGAACAATGATCACCAGAGTACTGTGAGTAGAACTTAAACACAATTAGTATTATGGCCTGCTCCCATGGAGAGATAAAACATAAGGTATTGCAAACCTGGAACTTTTCAAATCTACTAATTACAGCTCAAAGAAAGCTTATGCATTGAATAGTACATTAATATTAGGTACTGAACGTATATCCTATTCCAGATATATGTCAAACTATTATGGTGGTGTAATGGTTTGAGTTTGATTTAATTATGAATTCCAAAAATATAGATTAGATTATGTTTGTAAACTAATCTGTTCATCTGGGCATGATTAAGTTATGAGTAGGGCATTAACTGCCACATCAGTGAGACGTTGAGCCCCACCCCTCGGTGGGCGTGGTCTCAAGTATAAAAGGCTAGATAAGAGGCAGCAGAGAGAAAAGCAGATTGAGAAAAGCAGATTGAGAAAAGCAGATTGGAGAAGCAGGATGAGAGAAGCAGAGATTTAGAGAAGCAGATTTGAGAAGCAGTTCTGATGTTGGAGTGAGCCGTTTGCCCGATAGTCTACAGCTGGCCTTGTGGAGAGACGCAACACATAGAAAGCCTCATGGTCTACAGCTGAACTCGTGAAGGAAACAGAAGCTAAGCCCAGAGAGAAACGCAGCCCCAGGAACAAGGGAACAAAGGAATCCGGAAGCCTGAACTCTGGAGACGTCGGCAGCCATCTTGCTCCAACACGTGGACTTTGGTATGGGAAGAAATTTATGCTTTGTGGCCTGGTAACTGTAAGCTTCTACCCCAAATAAATACCCTTTATAAAGACTGACCAATCTTTGGTGTATTTCAAAAGACACGCCTGTGGCTGACCAAAACAGGTGGTATCTTTTCTACTCTAAATCATATGCAGAGAAATACTGGACATGTTAAAAGTCCTAGTAAACTTCATTTTCTAAGTAGTTAATGAATGTGCTTAACCCAGGTATCCCTCTTAGCTCTTGTTCCAGAACCTGTGCCACTCATACCCTGGGGAGGATGGGCAAATGCACACTCCATCCTGTCAGAGATAAGCATTTCCCATCTTAAATCTTAAGAGAAATAACAAATGAAGTGGCTAAGACCCACTTCAGCTTAGCCCATTTGAGATGGTCCATGGGAAACCTTTCCTTACCCAGGACCTGGAAACCAGGTTCTGATCAAACAAGAAAACAAGACTCTCTCTCAATTAGAGCCAAAACAGAAGGAACTTTACTCTGATCACTCCACTCCCACAGCTATTAAAGTTAAAGGAATTTCCAGCTTGGTGCAATAATCCCAAGTGAAGCCTCCTGCCCAGGAAAGTGCCAGCTCAACAGAAGCATCTGATGAGATGCAGAAGTGCCAGTCATTGGACAGCCTGAAATATCTCTTCAAGAGACAAAGCTAAGTAGCGTCTATGTCAAAGCCATCTGTTCCCTCTAACTCTATCCCAAACACCTATTATTAGGGGGAGGGCAAACCAGACACCCCTTATAAAACTGTCTGTTTTCATCTCCTGTAGCTTAACTAAAAAGGGCAATGGTTTTTTTCATTCCTCTCCTACGATAGAGACTAGGATTGGCAATTTATACCTAACACTGTTGTCTATTGCAATCTCTTCTCTCTAGAATTAACCAACAGCATAATGCAACCTAAAGAATACTGTTTCCCACCAATCTTGGGAAAATAGAGCCTTTACAGGCAACTTACCTTTTCTACTTTTGTGGTCAGCATCCTCTTAGTGGGACCATATATCCTCAAGATTCTAATCAAGTTTATTTCTTCCGGAATCAACATCTTGTTATCCATCTGGGTACTTAAACCAGCTTTGCTCAGGATTCCACATCCATCTTCCTCCAACCCAGATAGGATAGCCAGAGGGTTTTCCACTTGTCAGTTTGGGCCTACTACCCCTAACCAGCAAAGTAGTTACAGAAGAATGACCTTCTCCCTTCAGCACTCCTTTAGGAATAAAGGTGTAAATTCTCTAAGGGGAGAATGAAGCAGGCTTCATATAGGGACTCAATAGATGGGTCTGGAACCTGGCAAGAAGTCCACATGGATATCAATACCCCCAAGATGGCTGCTGGAAGACCTTTGTGAGATTTCTGTCATTCAGAATGAGATTATCTTTGGAAGCCAGGAGAAGCCCCAGGTATTCCCCAGGGGCTTATAATTGGGCCCTTCTGGGGGATTGATTGGTGGGGTAATGAATCAAAACAGCAAACACCTGGGACTCCTCCCATGCCATTAGCAAAGGGGTGGAATAATTAATGTTTTAAAAAGCAAGTGCAAAGGTCAAAGCTCCTGCCCTCCCACTCTTGGCTCTCTTGGCTTCTGTACCCTGCTCTCACCGTGTGCTCCCTGCATGGATCAGCACAGAAGTAAAACCTGGGCATTTACAATCTATAATGGGAAATTGCAGTCTATAAATCAGCCCTCTCCACCACTCTTCTGCTTCTTACTCTACCGGGGACCCATGATCTGTTATTTTCTCCCATTTCTCTTCCCTCCCTACTTTAATAAATTATTCGCCTAACTAACCGACGTGCTCTGAAATTCGTTTCTGCAGCATAAGTCAAGAACCTAGATCAAATCCGGTAACACAACCTCTTTAATAATTACATTAACTCCTAATTCCATTTATTGGATTATTTTCTGTTTAAAACATCTAGAATACGTTTGATTTCTTATGACTGTCATTTAAGTACACGTAAGTGAATTTAAGTTATAAGTAGAGAAAAGGATGAGGGAAAAATTCCAATTTTTTGCCATACTGCATATAATATGGGTAGATTTCAATCGGAAAAAGGTAATGCCAGACCCTTAAAAATTGATCCTTGTAATATAAATTATATCTGCAAAAATGCTACAGTGCAATTATAAATGGGAAGATACCTTTGATTTATCTCTTAAGTCAATGAGAACACATCATTTAATTTACAAGGAATCAGAATGTCTGTTGTGTAAAATAAAAGAAGACAATCCTTTCCCATAAGTTTAACAGCCATTGTGATTTTAAAATGTGTACCCAGAGAGTTTAATGTAATGCAGGCATATTCTAGTGTTCCTATATGATATGAACGGCTTATATATGTATTTCAATTATTGGAGGAAGACAATTGATCTAGATGTGCATAATTGGGTTGAATATCTTCTGTCTAAAGGACAGTCATAATACATTCACCAAATTAACATATGCTATCTGCTTATCTTCACTCCATCATAGATTTTAAAAAGTTAGCATTTAGCATATTAGAAGCATATTTCTCATGGGTATATCGTCAACCGTCAGTACATGCTGTGAGACTTAAATTTGACCAAGACAATGTTTTACTATTAGAATAAGTTTTTAGCAATCAAAATTTTAAGTCAAAATTTTATGTACTTGAAGTCAAATAAAAATATTTTGTCCAACAGATAACATAGTATCATTATATAAATATATATATACATACATATAGACATAAGTATAAGATTAAGCCTGTATAATTTTCTTGACCCTTAAGGGTTATAACATATTCCACTTTGATAAAGAAAGATTTCTAAAACTTTCTCAGATTAGGCTAATTACACAAATCGAATAATAAAAATATAGTAATGTGTTCACTGATAATGAGATTATCCCTTACCTCTGTGAAAGAAAAAATATCATTTTCTGAATGGGGGATGCAGGCCTCTTTCAACTTGGGTCACTTTTCGGCACCAAAGTTTCCCCAGAGCATTTTTCATTTCTGCTTTTCTCAGGGTATATATTAAGGGGTTCAACATGAGGGTTATGAAAGTTAAAACCACAGTCAGTGTTTTATCAATGGGAAAGGTGGAATTGGGCCTAGAATACAGAAAGATACAGAGAACAAAGAATAAAATAACCACAGCAATATGAGACACACAGGTGTAGAATGCTTTGTGCTTTCCTTCCAAATCATGTGTCCTCAAGGAGTGTAAGATGACTCCATAGGAGACCAGAAGGATGAAGAAGATGGCAGTGCAAATTGCACAGCCATTGGCTGTCATTGGAAAGTCCAAGGAGGTAGGTATTGGTACAAGCAAATTTTAATAAGGGGTACAAAGTTGTCAATGACATTGGGGCCACAGAAAGGGAACTGATAGATAAAGAGAAATTGAACCAGTGAGTGCAGAAAGTCTCCAACCCAGGCCAGCAATAGCATAAGAACACACACCCGCTGATTCATGATGACCAAATAATGAAGAGGTTTATCGATGGCCACGTATCAGTCATAGGCCATCACCACCAGAAGAATGGCTTCAGCACCAGCAAATAAATGATCTATAAGGACTTGAGTCCTACAAGCCTGTAAAGAAATGGCTTTTGTCTCTTGCAGCAAGTATATGATCATTTTGGGAACAATGGCAGTAGAATAGAGAGTATCTATCAATGAAAAATAGGCCAGAAAAAGTACACGGGAGAGTCCAGAGACCGGATGGCCGTGACTGTCACTATGATGAGCAGGTTGCCCACTATCGTCACAATGTAGATGAGAAAGAATGTGACAAAGAGAAATTTTTGTCCCTCAGGATTCTGTGTGAGCCCTAGCAGGATGAATTCAGTCACATTGTTCCTGTTCTCTCCATGTGTTCTTCTAAGGAGGTCATTGCCTGCAAGCAAAAGGATCAATAATGAATTTGAGAATATTGCTATTTCTATGTAAAAATGCGATGCTTTACTCAACAATGTTTCCTCTACGGGACCTGACATACAGTAGCTTTTTAGAAAATGGGTGCTTGAAATCTTCTCCCACAATTACCCATTCGTTTTCACAAATTTCTTGCTTCACCTTCATTGATGAGATTTCTGCATTTTAACTGGATGTTACATGGGAGTAGGGACATCAGTGAGATGGTCAACTGAAGAAGAAAGTTGCTTCCTTCAGAGTGTCTCTCACAAAGACTGCATTTTGACATTATATCTCATTTCTTTTTCTTTGAAGGCTTTTTGGCATTTGGGATCCACCATCAAAATAATTTCCTCTCGTGTGACTTTTTAAATATATAGTTATGTAAGATTTTACTTAGTGCATGGAGCCTAAAATTATACGTTTACAGATGTACTTTTCTGAGTTACTTTACTATGAGCTCCTAGAATATAGGAATAAATCACTTGCAGACATAAAAGAGAACCGGGCACTTTTTGAGTGCTTATTAAGCTTCATTTAATTAAACTGAGTTTCAAAAATCATCAGAGAGCAATTTAGCAGAGTCAAAATATTAAATTCTTCCCAGTTAAGAAAGTCCAAAAGAAGTAATGTTTTGTTTGAAAATACAGAGATAGATACACATATAAACTGGATTGACGTTTATTGCAACCTAATTTATTTGAGGAAAGAAATGGGTAATACAAATCACAGTGGATGGGCATTGCATAGACATTTTCTCTAATTTTTGATATAGTTTAGAATATCTAATATCTAACCAATTCAGAATCAATTCAGATTGTTAAAATAAAAAAAATTAGGCAGAATCATGACTTCCTAGAAAGAACTCTATACTAAAATTCTGGAAATACATATTTAATTTTTAACCCAGTGATCTTGGAAAATCTTTTCTTAACTTATATTACTTATTTGAAATGTTATGATATTCTTTCCAGATGTATGAGTCTCTGAATTCTTGTTGTTGAAACTTTGTCCTAAACCACATAACACTTTTACTCTTAGAACATTTTTATATTAATCAGGGTGAGGTAGCATGTGCCACCTGTTATTTACTTATTAAAGTAATCAACAGATACGACATAATTTTCTTCATATTATGGGTTGTTGGCTATCAGAATTTGTGCTAAATATAAGACATTTTTGCTAATTTTAGGAAAGTAAATGAATTGTTGGGCTTTTAGGATATGACCAGGGCCAATTGTATGTGCAAATACATATTTTTATGACATTATATGAGTGGAAATATTTTAAATGTGCTGTTACAGTGTCTACATTTTTATATGGTGATTTTTAAATGACAGGAAATTATCCTATCTTTTGAGCTTCTAAGCAAGACAATCTGTATTCAAGCACCACAGGGAGAGTAAAAATATGGATAGAAAGATAATAAGGAAATATGCTGAAGAAAACATACTTTGAATTTAAGTTAAAAAGTTTAGTTTTGAGTGTCTGATTGAGTTGAAGATAGAAGAATTTTATTTCTTGAGCTGTCAATCAGGAGGTGACATGGAGGATAGCAGAATCAGTATCTGTACTTGCCTCTAAGAATCTTTGTACTTATGGGCCAATGAAAAATGAGAAAATTGATGCTAAATTTTAGGGTACATCAGTAGAAGAGATGAGCTGCTTAAAGAAGGAGTCCCACCTTTGGGCTTCTGTAGCTAATTGCATAAATAAAATTAAATAACCTCACTTACAATTATGAAACTGTATCTGCCTTTACAATTGCAAGTAGATCCTCACAATTCAAAAGAGCTGTCTGAGTATTTAAGAGATAATTTTCATGAGGAGGCCCTCACCTCTTGATTTATTGAGTACTTATAACACTTCATGAATTATTTGTTTATAGCTGTATCTTCCATTATAATCTGTGGTCTCTATCCAAATAGCAAACATATCTTATTAATAATTGTATCTCCAGAATCTATGAATATGCCATATGCATTGTAAGTTCTCAGTAAATATTTGATTATTAACAAAGTTTTAAGAGCCTAATTATTACTCTAACCTATTGCAAACTATTTGACTCTTTGAATGATATAAAATTATATACTTTATCAACATTATATTTTATGAAAAAATAAATATATCTAATGCACACATTTACCAGATTCTTCAATTGTCTTAACTTATTCAATGAGAACAAGTAAGTCCTTAAGGAACCCTCCAAAAATATGAATCCTTTGGTAAGCATCCCATGATGACAATTAAAATAAGATAAATTAAGTAGCTCAACAATATACCAAAATCCACCACATAAGGGTGGAAAAACAAGCTACTATTATGGTATGTAATGTGTAAAGTACTGGGAAACACTTTCAATCAGCAAGGTTCTGGAAATTATAGACTCTGAAATTTTGAATTTTAATTCAGATCTATTTGAAACATAAAATCACAGTCCATGCATAAATATGTCTCTATTTAATTCTCCATGAAAGAAATAGGAATTTGTTACGTGATTGTGCAATGAGCACAGAAATGTCACCTCAAAATTTTTGAGATTTTATAAATACCTAGTCAGGATATTGCTTAAAAAAAGAAAGATGATTTTTAAAGAACTACCACAATTTCCAAGTCAACCTCCTCATAGTAAAGAAAAATTGCTACATCTCAATCCTGCAGGCAATTGATTGGACTCTTGAGACAAATATAGAAAAGTAATAATCAGAGAGGGTGGATTGCCTATCCATTATATAGTCTTTGTCAGTTTTGCTTTTTTTGTTTTGTTTTGTTTTATTTGCAAGGCTGGGTAAGGATTCCTACATAGTATAGTTATTGATAGCTCAGGTTCTAAATTCTGATTTGGAATTGGAATCTCAGAATATATGTTTACCTCTTGAACAATGAGAATTATAATAGCACCTAAAACTTAAGGTGGTTTTAAGAATTAAACAGGAAACATAAATACAAGTTTTAGAAAATTGTCTGTCAATAAAATGGACTAAATAAATATGAGATATTGTTTACTATTATGTGTTTCTCCATGTAACTTTAGTGCCACATCTCTGCAAGTAATCTTACATGAATTTCCCCAATGTCCACCCTACTCCTTAATTATATAAAAGGGCATTCCATATGGGATGAATGGAGAGACTGAGGTATTATAATTCTCATTACTTCTTTGGGAGGTGATGATTAATAGGAACAGGAATGTACTTTGGAGAGAGTTGGTGGTAGAAGAAGGAAGCCTGGCAAATATGGATAACTTAAACCTGGTCAGAGTGTAACTATCAAATTCAGATTAAGGTAAATTTAAAAAAGCACATGTGAGATATTATGTAATATTTTACTGTAGTAAAAGCAAAAGAAGACCTGAAGAACAGTTCCAGGTTAAAATAAAATAAAGAGACACAGAAATGTAATGCAATGTATGATTATGGATTTTATCATGGAGCAGAAAAAGATCTTACCTTAAACCTTATATGAATAGTTGATGAAATATGAATATGGACATCTATTGGGTAATAATGTCATATGAATATTTCTGAATGTGATAATTCTATGTCTTTATGTAAAAATTTTTTTCTCTGACTTTAGGATATACCCTCAAGTAAGTGTCATGATGTCTGATTCAAGGGAATCAGAATAGCCAAAAATATCTTTAAGTGCATCCTATTTTAAAATTTACTACAAACTACAATAATCAAGACAGTTTGATACTAGCATAAGGCTAGACATATTAGTGGGATATGCTGTGAGTCTGGAAATATACCCTTGCATTTATCATCAGTTCATATTTGACAGATGTGCCAAGAAAAGTCAATTGGGGAAAGAATAGACTTTTCAACAAGAAATACTAGAAAAATTGGATATCCACATTTATAAAAATAAAGTTGAATCCCTACCTCACACCATATCCAAAAATTAATCCAAATGGAGCAAAGAATTACAGGTGAGAGTTCAACCTATAAAACACTTAGAATAAAACAGAGGGGTAAAACTACAACCATACACAGATCCACAAAACACCTTTTACTCATTGCCATGAAATCCCACCCAACACTGCCTTTGTCCAAGAAACCCATTTTGCAGCAAAGTAATGGACTCATGGTCATGCATGGGATGGGCTCTATGACAGTGTTGCCTGGGAGATAAGGGACTAGGCAATTCAACACTGGTTTTCTATCCTAAAGGATGTGTTGTATACTTAAAGCAAGAGCTATAGGTAACCCAAGAAGAACTCTCTTGTATTCAGAATGAAAAATATGTTAACTAAATGTAAAGATCAAGGTGATCCTTTTCAATATGACACTTAATATTATGATAATCCACTTAAGGTATCTTTATTTGTGTTTTTGAAAGTTGAAACATGGTATATGTATAAGCCCTTGGGACCCACAAAAGGTATTCTTCTACCAATGGATACAGTCATTGTTACTTTAAATTAAAAGCAACAAAAACAACAAAACAAAACAAAAACAAATAAAAAAAACTCTCCCATGATTATTTGAGTTACCCCATACTGATGAGATTACTGTACTGAATTGGGTACTACATCCTAAATACAAAGGGAAACTGGATTACTTCATATAAATGAAGTCATATGACTAACTTGGTCTGAAATCTCATATAACTCCTATTCATAGTAGAGGACAATGAGAAACTGAGGAAAACTAATTTTATAAAAAAGAACCATTATTGATTTGAACACTATTCAAGTCCATGGGAATGAAGATTGGAATTACCCAACTGAGTAAAATTCACTGACCCTTCAAGGAACTGGAAGAAAGTAAAAGGAACAAGAAAAGGATGGTTGATAATCAAACATGATAATAAACTTAGGTGATGTGAAAAGAAATACAAAAATAGAGTTTTTAGGGCTAAGAGATTTAAAATGGAGGCTGGTGGTTATTCTCATACAAATATCAGCCAGATATTACAAACTGCCAAAGTATGCATACCCATAATCAACAATGTTCCTCAAAACCATAAGGACATCTGGAAACCAGAAACAAACCACATGATAAGAAACTCAGTAAACTATCTAACCTGAAGGACATTTGTTGCATCCTGAATATCCAATAGTCACAAACAACTTAGGGAACATTTTTCTTTTTCTTTAAAAATCTTTGCCTGGAAGTGCCAAGATGGGAGATGGTTTGGGTTGCTATCTGATTCTGTTCTCCCCAAATTGCAACTTTAAGACCTCAAATAAATGTCTTTGTTGTTTTGTAGCTTTGCTTGTTATTTCTCAGATGACAGTCCCATGACAAGGTTAGGAGCTTGGTCTCAGCAGGTATTTTATTTTATGTAATCATTTATTTACTCCTCCCTCTTTTCTTTTCTTTTTCCTGCTACTTCATATGAAGAACATTGATAGTTCATATTTCAATTTAGATTTGAGTTCAGAGCATGTCTAAGTTGAAATCAAATTTTATTCTGAAAACTAAAGGCACATTATATGTTTCCTATATTTGAGCAGAGTTTTGCACCCTAGACAAAAGTCAAAAGTGGATGATAAAAGTAAAAAGGGCAAACTTTATTTTACATAACATGTGTGCATATTATGTTGGTTCTACAGATACAACTCTAATCTTTTCTACCCTATTTTGAACCCTAGAAAATTGACCCTTACAAACTGCATTAACCAAGAAAACTTGCTCTCTGGCTATTGGTTGGGTTAGGACAATGGGAGGAGATAACAGAATATCAGAGTGAAAAGAAAGGACTTCACAATATTTATTCCCCTGGAACCCTATTTCATGAACCACGTTGAGAAATGGCTTTGTCCTCTTACCATACCACAGCTGTTCTCAGGTGACCCCCTTATAATCAGCTACAGCTATTAGCATATTGTGAAAAACAATATCTTCTCCTGTTGTTCCCTCTGACCTGAAGATCATAATGATTTACCATTGTTGCTAGTCTTAGGGTACTTCTCCAAATTTAAAATTCCTTAATCCTGCAGAACTCTATAAATAGTTTTCAGTTGTTCTTTTGAAGAGAGTTATCTGCTTCTACCAGGTCACTGGCAGTGGGGATGATAATTTTTAATGAATACATTTCTTTTTAATGGGGAAAAACCACAGGCATTACCATTGAAGCCAAGAATATGTCAAGGATTCCTCTAGCCACAATTTTTATCCCACATTTTTCTAAACCCCAGATAATACAATAATATAATAAGGAGAAATGTAATATAAAATATTGGAAAAAGAGCATGTTCCTAACTTAAGATGATATGTCTGACAACTTAGCAAATTTAAAGAGTCAACTGAAAAGCTATCATATTACATAAGGAGCTTCAGTAAAGTAGCTGAAATCAAAACTGAGCTGATTTGCATATATTAATAACTTTCTTGAATATTAGTCATGATTATTTAGATCATACAATGTGGAAAGGACATCTTCCATTAATGTAACCAAATTACAAAATATGTGGAAATAAACTCAAGGAAAATGTGAAAGACCTATATGATAAAACAAAACAAAAGAAAACAAAAATGATTATTGAAGAAGTTCAAAGGCCTAAAGAGAGAGAACATTCATATTATCAGATAGAATGTTTAAATATGGTGAAGATGCAAATTCTTTACAAACTTACTTATACATTTATTAAATTTCCAG
>PVKH010033405.1:0-12016 GCA_004027955.1 Chaetophractus vellerosus | reverse complement strand
GTGTGCTCCAAATACAGCAGAGGTTTCCTTCCTAGATGGTTCTACAATGGCTGTTAATAATTTTCTTTGTAGACAGGGACCTTGTGTCCTGTTCAGACTTCAATCATGTTGTGAGGAGACATGTGAGGGAAAGAATTATTCATTTAGCAGCAATGATAACAGAGCCCAAAAATAGTCATTTGAAGTAGCTTTCAAGTGTGTGCTCTTTGAGAGCCAGCTTTTGTCAATCTGTCTCTAACTCACTCATTTTGCAGGCACTGAGAATTTTGAATTATGTTAGATTTTCTAAAACAGCTTAGCAGTCTTCAAGGAGTTTCACCATTAAGTAAATATTTGTGAAGGTTCAGGATGTTCGCTCTATTGATTTTGGTTGTAAGAGGTGCCCTACTAGGCTGATGACTCCAAATCAGCGTCTCTATAGCAGGAGGCGGAAACTTAGAGGTGATAAAGCTGAACTGCACTTTTTCAAATTGCCCTGCCAAGTGTACAGTCACTCAGAATGTAAAGATTATTAATAAATTTGATTTTAGTTTGGTTAAGTAGATACCTGTTTTACAGATAGAAGTTTTTTTTTGTCTTATGGTCAAGAAATATGTTATGACCCATGACATGCTAGGTTAATTGAGGCCCAGATTTTTATACTTTTGCAAACAACTGTTGGATGAGTCCCCGTAGTTTTGACGTACTTTATTATTACTTATTATATATGTTGTTGTTATTACTACATAAATACACGATCACCTAATTACATACATATATTGTGATTATTATAATATTTAGCAGTTAAATTTTGGCGAATAGGTATCAATTCTTCATATTTCCTGTATTTTATATTTGAGTCAGCTGTGAGATATAATAGTCTTTGAAATATAAATTATTTCAGGATATCTCTTCCTGAAAGTCTTCAGTTGATACTGAGACCATGCTGATTTTCCAGATATTCAGTTTTATATTCAAGGCACCATTTCTGTCTGAATAAACTACAATACTAATTCATTAAAATTAAAGGCTATTTTTTTCAATGCACTGTCTCAATGATTCTGTAGAGGGCTAGGCAGAGATTACCCTGAAAAAAATAGATATTCATTATATTTATTACTTGAAAGGCAATTCAATTTTCTGGACTACTATTAATATTGATAAAATCCAGATTGATACCTCGATATATGGTATTATATAATTCCCATTGCTATTTCCATGAAATCACTACTGTTGGCAATTCTAAAGACGATTCTTAAGTTTCTTCCTCCCCTTGAATTATTCTTTCTAAGCATTTTGATATAGGTCTTATTTTCTAATGTTTAATTATACCACCCTTTCCTCACTTCCCAGAGCTGCAAGTTGACTGAGTTACCTATGACAATCTAGAATGATAACCTAGAATCATCTTGCTTTTTGAGTCTTCCTACAATCCTAAGAATAATTCACTTTGGGAAGGGAGTGGAAAGTGATCTACCAGGTAGAACAGAATCCAAACTCTTAAATCAGAATAGTGAAAAAGACTAATGACTATTGCAGAATAATATAAACACACTACGTATTTATTATTTTTCCCACAAACAGTTGACTGTTCAGTGCTTCTGTCAGTGCTACTCATTCAAAGTGACCTAAAGTCATGTTTCTTGGCCTTAAATCTTTTTTTTTTTCCTTTGCCATCAAACCATGAAAAGGGATCTTTTGCTGTAGCAAATCGCCTGAGTAGTGTATTTTCCTTCACCGCTGGCAGGTACCCCTTGATTTATCAAGAGAACAATAGCTGAGTCTGAAAAAGAGTGAAAGAAGGCTTAGGAGACATCACATCAATGTCACATGAAGGCATTGATGTGACTTCTCTATCCTTGGGCTCATATAGCCTAAGACACTTGGGATTTTAAAGACAAAAGAGATATCAGAAGGAACAGCATGAATTTGAGATAAGACCGGACAGGGAAAAAACTCCAGTCTTAACACAAATGGACAGGAGTAATGGAAAAAGCTGGAATGACACTGAGATTAAGTACATGTATTCCAATTATGTATGTTCACATTGTATTTAAAATCCACTGTAAGTCTTCCATGTATAGCATGTAGTTATTTTGTGTTTGTTATATATGTACAAGGCAATTTTTGCCTCAGATTGATTCACTGCCAAGTAATTTATGCTCTGCTTAATGGTACATCTGTCTAATAGCAGAATACTCTAAATAAGTTTAAGAAATGATACTTCCACAATTGTAGTTAGTTCAAGATTTTATAAATGTTATGTTAAGATCATCGATGATGCTGATGACTCCAGCCCACACAGTCATTGGTCTAACACACACACACACACACACACACACACACCCCAAATCCCATATTTGACTTATTAAGCACATATCTGAACACTTGTCCCTTGGACCCAAACACAATCTATGCTCCTACACAGCACTTAAAATGGCAACTTACAAGGCACATACGTTCAACAATTCTATTAGCCTCTTCATAGAAAGATTGCTATTGGCCTGTGGGATTATTCAATCTTGACCATCACCACCCATTAAAAAAAGACCTATTAGACATCTGAGATGTTGAATAGTGCTGTTGAGAGTTTGAGGTTGTTTTTCTCACCTATTATTTTCTGGAAAGTAGTCATTTGAGTTACAGTGCTAACAAGATCAGCTGTTGGGCCCGGCTAGATAGCTCAGTGGATAAAGAGCTCGCTGGGAAACCACATGGGAGGCCCTGGGTTCGGTTCCCGGGGACCTCTCCTAGCGGGCGGACCGCCTTGGGAATGGCAGGCCGCCATGGGTGGGCCGGAGCCGCCGTGGGCAGGGCAAAAAGCTGCCACGGACAGGCAAAAGCCGCCACGGGCAGGGCAGGTCGCCTGCAAATCGAGCACAGCCAGCCACCCGCGAACTGGAGCCGGCCGTGATGGAAGCAGAGGGCGCCCACAGGCGGGGAGGGCCGCGCCTGCGCAGTGACCAAGTCTCGGCGCGTCGCCGCAGCGGGGGGGAAGGGGAGATATGTAATAAAATAAATAAATCTTTAAAAAAAAAAAAAAAAAAAAAAAAAAAAAAAAAAAAAAAAAAAAAAGATCAGCTGTTTATGAATCAACATAACTGAAATATTTTAATGCCAAACTATGTCATGGTGAGATATTTTTTAGAATAGAGTCAAAGAAAAAAACCAGCAAGTTTCTCTGAGCTTTCTTAGCACACATATCACTAATTTAAAAACTAAGTCTTGCCTCCTTATTTATTGGTTTTACATCACAGCAAAACACCTATAGAGAATTAAATTGTCCACTATATATCCTTAATACATTTTTTTAAATTATCACTCCAGGATAGATTATGAAAGGTACTTTGAGACCGGGATTTGTTTAAATTCTTTCAGTACAAAAAATAGCTGAGGGGGGCCGGCTGTAGCCCAGTGGATAGGGTGCCAGTTCACCACATGGGAGGCCCTGGGTTCAGTTCCAGGGGACCTCTCCAAAGTGGGCAGACCGCCTTGAGAAGGGCGAGCCGCTGTGGCGGGGCATAGCCGCCATGGGCAGGGGAAAAAAAAAAAAGCCGCCACGGGCAGGGCAAAGCCACCATGGGCAGGGCAAGTCACCTGCGAATGGAAGCAGACCCGCCCATGAACGGAGCAGAGCCGCCTGCATGGTGACCTGACTTGGCACGTCGCTGCAGTGGGGGGAGACAGAGCGGACACAGAAGAATGCAGAGAAAAAAGCTGAATTTTTACATGAGAATGCAGTTCCTTAATAACAAAATATGAAAAAAACAAAAGTATGATCATTCAAAATTATTGACATAAGATAAAATGAAAAAAAATCAGACCAAATCTTATCTAAAGATAGAAAACACCTTTAGCCAATACTTTCATAATTAAAAAAAGAAACCTTATTACTTATTATTACCTATCATCAATCGTCCTAATTCACCCTTTCCTTATAGTTTTCTGTCTTTGAATAAAGATGCAATAAGATTGTTTAGAAACAACTCCAAGAGAATGGAAAGATTGTTTTCCTCTTTGAAAATCCCTAATTTCCAAATATCCTTTTCTTAGTGAGTTAGAACATTTGTATTTCTACTTTGAACAAACAGACACACAGACACACACACATACCACAATTCATGGCAATCAATTTAGCTTATCTCCAAGGTTGATTCCCTTCATTCTTTGCTTAGATGATCACTTATAAAAGTGTAAAAATGAAGTATAATTTGTTTCAAAATAATATATAACATTAAAAGTCAAAGGCTAAAATCACACTTTATGTGCCTGCTAAAGTGGTTCTCTCTTGATTAATCAGCTACCAATAAGTATTTGTTCAGTTAGTTTTTGTTGTGATGTTTCCCCATTTAAAAATCAGTAGAGATTTCAAGAGAAACTTGACTATTTGTTTATGTCTGACATTCCATTCACCTATAAGCACTTTCACAATTACATGTGACCAAATGGTTATTTCATTAATTCATCCAGAAATTATTTGTTGAATAGCCATAGGACAAGAGTTATGCTAGGCACTGTTTCTAGAAAGGCAGGTAAATGCAATTCAAGTGCTCTAATATCTTGCACTCTGGAAGTAAAAGAACAGAACCATAAAGAGTTAAATATGTATCATGGAGTATTTTTTTCTTGTAATTCAAGAAAAAGCATTCAATAGGTTTATCTGCAAAGAAAGAACAACTGGGTTTTCACACATTCTGTCTCATACTGTAAAGTGGCTTATTATTATTCTAATTTTAGAGATGAGAAAAGTAATATTTATTGAGGAAGGTTATTACCCAAAGGTCACAGGACCAATAAGTGGCAGAGTTGGGAGATTTTGCTGCCTCTAGGACGAGGCCTGCACTACAGAGGAGAAGGTACTTAGTTATGCTTGGTGCAGGCAGAATTTGCGCACACTTAGCAGAACAGATGCCATTAAAGCTGGATGTGGAAGGTGGAACACTAACTTGCAATGTCTGTGTGTGAGGGGAATGGCAGTGATGGTAAAGCCAAAGGAACCAGATCTAAGGGCACGAGACCTATGGAACATTTCCAAAGTAGGCTAGAGCAGAGGAGACACGGGACCAGATGAGAGGTGAGTGCCAGGATGTAAAGGTTAAGGGGAGACAGGAACAGAGTGCAAAGAGTCTTGAATGCAGTGTTTTATCCAAGGAATCATCTAAGGTTTTTATCTGAGAAATGCTAATTGGCTGCAAGTTTGAACAAAATGAATTCTGCTCATTTCAACACATTTAATGTACAATATTAAACAATGCTTAAATAACTTAAACATCTTATTTCAAGCTATTTACTGAAGAAAATATGACCACTTTGTGGAATTTCAGTCCAATATATTTTAGCATTTCTAAAAATATGATCAATTATTTTTTTTAGGAATCACTATTACTTTTGGATATTACTAGTTTGTACTTTGGACATATAAAAGTACTTTCTTCCTTTCATATTTCAGATTCATTGTCTGTATCTAATCCACTTTATGTAAGCTAAATTATATTTTATGTTTAGCATTTTTGCCTCAAACTAGCAATATTTTAGAATAAAAGTCATGTGATTATAGCACTATTTCTATGCTTATTAAAATAATGTTTAATAATTTCTATATGTAGCAAAATCCAATTTTATGGGCTACATGCTCACCATATATTAAAATACTTACAAATTAATTGCAGCACATTACATGAATTCTGTGACTCACTATATAAATAGTGATTGTACTTGCAGCCTAAGAAATAATTGCAATCTGGGTCATATGGTTGAGTAATTATCTTTTAGCGCATTTTCCTCTGTAGTCTTTGTTTCTTATTTTGCTTTGTCCTGCTTTTCTTTGCTTTGTTATTTTTATTTTCTACTCTGAAGGTTCAGGAATAGGAAGGTTAAAAAAAAAAAAGTGCCTGCGGCCTTGGTGCTACTCTTCTGTGATAAGAATCAGGGGACTGGGAAAGCTGAACTTTTCAAGAAGAGGTATACCTCATTGATTCATGGGCACATATTTCCAATCGTCACTTTCCAGTTGATTAAAGTTGCTAGTTAAGATAAATGAAAGAAACAACTACACAACAGAGAAGTTTATTTAAAAAGAATTTTTTTTAAAACTACACTCCTTATATGTAGTCCTAAGGAGACTTTCTCCTTATAAATCTGTGTTATTTATAGGAAATACCATACACTTCTGTCTCAGTAAATTTCCACTAATAGAGATGTACCTTGAGTATAAGCTAACAAGTCAACTTTCCATGTAACAATTTTACCAAATGATTAGAGGTAGCTTTCAAATAAAAGTTGATAAGACTATCCAGTTGAATATAACAAGACTTTTTTGAGTTCCCTGGTGGCTCTATGCCCCAGTAGCTCAAAGGTTTGCAGCAGAAAAGGAATTTCAGGCTTTGAGCTACTTATAAAATATAGAAATCTTGTCAATTTCCACTTATCAGGCCATATATAAAAATGCCTGCTATCTGTCCCAGGCAAAAGAAACTATAGGCAGTTCTTGTACATGGATTGTCATATTTTACACCAGGTGAGCATTTATTTTAGCCATTTCTGATTGGACCAGAAGTTGGTACCGGAGCCAATGGCAGCCATCTGTAGGCTATCCATCACCTATTATGAGAATTCTAGTCAAGAGGAAAATTCAAACATTGAGTGGTATCTTACTACTGATAATCAGATGTTTTCCCCAGAAGAGTAAAGAACTAAAGGGAAAAAAAGGCCAGACTGCAAAGTGTTGGGGAAAAAAAAAAAAAGACCAGCAACTGAGAGAGCACAAATGCTTACAGAGAATACAAACAAAATATATACAAGTGAAACAAGGAAAGAAACTGAGTCAGAAGAATGGCACTGTGAATACAGTCAAAAGCAGAATATGCCAAAATCTAAGAGACTGACTGCTCAAGTTGCTGATATGATACTAGAGTTTCTAAGTGACATTCTAATTCTCCTTGAGTTTAGTTACCTATATCTCCCATATATCTCTGTGTATTTTATCATAAACCTCATCACCTAAAGTCAAAAGAGCAACAAATATCAGAGAACCCCACTAATATGTATAGTTAATTGATCATTTTCCTAATACTTTGTAGAGGCAGTGAATTACAAAAGAGCTTGATTTATAATTTAGCAAAGGATTTTCAATTCAAATGGAAACAGAGATTAGGCAGGTAAATGAACTAAGCAGTCTGGGTGTAGAAACAGAGGCAGTGGTGGAGAACGGGAGAAGGAAGCAGTTTCTACTTTGCTCCAACTGATTTTTGTGCAATCATTATACAGCGTCTGTGTTGCTAAATTTTTACATTTTTCAAGAGACTCCAGAAGTCTCAATTTTATGTGATTTCTGATTTTTAAACATAGGTTCAATTGGTCTTAAAACAGTGTATTAGTCAGCCAAAGGGGTGCTGATGCAAAATACCAGAAATCAGTTGGTTTTTATAAAGGGTATTTATTTGGGGTAGAAGTCCACAGTTAGCAGGCCATAAAGCATAAGTTTCTTCCTTCACCAAAGTCTGTTGCCGCATGGTGGAACAAGACAGCTGCCGACGTTTGCCAGGGTTCTGGCTTCTTGGGTTCCTCTCTTCCTGGTGCTTGCCTGTCTCTGGGCTCAGGCTTGCTTTGTGCCACAAGGCCAGCTGTAGACTATCAGGCAAATGGCTTGCTTCTCTTCCCAGGGCCTTCTTTCTTTCCTCACGACCAAGCTCCTCTGTACGCTACTTCCCAGGGCTCCTGCTCAAGACTCCGCATCACAACTCCAACTCAAAACTGCTCCAACACTGTCCTTTGCCATGTCTTTTATCCTCAAGACCCCACCCACCAAGGGGTGGGGCTCAACTCCCTATTGACATGACCCAATCAACGCCCTAAAAATAACTTATTCATGCCCAGATTAACAGACCAGTTTACAAGCATAATCCAATATCTATTTTTGGAATTCATAACTGTATCAAACTGCCAAACTGCTACAAACAGTATGAGGGCAAAGAAAATATTTGTGAGCCAGGCTGTTTTATGATGTTGCTTTTACAGCTAACAACAAGTTGTGTTTTTTTTATAGTCCCTTGGCAATGGCAGTGTATTTTCAACCTAAATCAATAAATATTTTATGTGATTTTTTTTCCTCCACAAAAATGACCTTGATCTGGCTTATCTTAAGAAATGGGATGAACTCTATATTGTTCAGATTCCCCACCCCCCTTTTTTTTCTAGAAACTTCCAAGACCCATATTTGCAAGGTAGGCAGAGAGCAGTTGTGACATATATCCTGTGCATCGGCTGTCAACCTGAATGACACTAAAATGAAAAGCTGTCATTTTGTACCAGAAACCTCTTTGTTTTACCTCCTGTTGTCTCAGCAATCCAAAGTGCTCATGGTGTCTGGTGTGGATCAAGGCTCTTTACCTCCTATCAAGGAATTTAATCTGACAATAGGAAAATAGCTTACAGTTCACTGTAATTTTTAATCTTTGTGTCACTCCCACCAGTTCTGTTTTTCTTTCTTTTTCCTTATTCTGCCTGAATTCTTAAACTTTGTACTGTTAGTAAAGTTGTTTCTTATTTTAATATTATTCTTTGTAACAATTGCAGGTCTTTTTACTGTAAGCATTTTGATTTAGTTTCTTTTTTCTTTCTATTTTTCACAGAGGCAAAATAAAGCTTCAGTAACATTTTTAGTTACCTTTATTGGGTTCTATAATCAATGGAACTCGTTCCCTAGGAAAAGTTAATACTATATTAATTTATTTTTTAAATGCCAATGTGTAAATATACCCAGCTTGTTGTCAGAGAATTTTACTTTTCAAGTGAATTCTCCAAATGGATGAGTTAGGTTACTTCACCCCACTCATCAGTTTAGGCGATTAGGTGATTTGGGTGTAGGTAATCTATTTACTTGATAAGCTTATACCTAATTTTGGAGCAGACATGAATATTTAAAAGGAAATTAATAAAGGAAACCAGTAGTCCTATCCAAGCTCTAGTTCCCTTTAATCAAATGTAGCTGACTTTACTTTGCAGCCATCAGGAGCAGTTTAGTTCTTATACAGTTACCACAGCAACTCCTACTAGATATAATTAGAAAAAGGAGGGAATTCCTGATTGACAAATAGAAAAAAGAAAAAAAAAAAGGACAATCAATAAGCAGAGTGTAAAAGGAGTTTATTATTAAAAATAAAAAGCTTTGTGAAAATGGATTTTGGGGACAATTAAAAGAAAGTGAAAGGAAAATGTTAGAATTCTATCTTAATCAAAATAACAAACTGAGTAGATGATGGAGATGGAGCCCTAGAGAGAGAATGCCAGGGTCATAAGATATGAATAGTATTGAACATCTATTTGAAGGCCAAAAGCAGGAAGAAAGGAGCTCTTGTGGTGTATATTCTTTGCAATAAAACAAAAAAATATAGAGTGGGCTTTTCATTGAAATATTAAGGGTAGAAGATTCTGAAAAAATCTAATATAAAGGCATAATAAATAGATTTTAACTTACAGTTCTTATTAATTTAGTATATATAAGATATTGACATTATTTTCATTTAGAGTGCTCTTCTTATTTTATCTTAGGAAACTAATAATATTTTTAAAGGCTTTCATATGTTCATTCCAAAAATTAGCCTTCTCACCCCCATTTTCTATAGGATCTTAAGTTCCTATGATCCTTTGAGTTTTAGTGGAATCTTACAATCAGAAAACACATGCAACTCAGGTGAATGGTAGTTGATGTTTAAATTTTTGAAGCAATCGAAATGACCAGAGAACTGCTTAGAATACTTGTGTCACAAGAATTCATGACGGCAGAGGAGTTTGTGAAAAATTTTAGGAAGAGAGCATCTGATTTGATGGACAGTAAAGAAAATGGTTTTCTAGATGAGTCACAAGTTATGTTATGAGGTAGAAAATGAAGGCAATGTCTTACAAAACTAACATAGAGATCAGAAACTGGGACACAAAGACATCTGTGAAACCCTGTAAAGTTAATAATGCTAGAAATTAAAAGAAAATTGTATTTGGTACTTATTGACCTGTGAACATCAGAAGTAATAGAGAAAGAAAGGCCCCCTGTGCGTTCCCAAATGACAAGCCTGGGGATGCAGGAGAGCAGTGTGGATGATGGGAAGCATAGCAATTGGGGGAAATGATTTCTTAAGGAAGAGTGTGCCATTCCAGACTTAATTCTAGATATTGAAAGAGAACGCAAAAACTCCTGGACATGTCCAAATACACACAGTGAAAAAGAATTAGGAAGTTCTGGAAACACTTATTTGTGAGTCATGGTGATTAAAGCTGTGCTAGTGATTACACCCCTAATAGGAAGCTGTGTATAGGGGAAGAGAGCAAACCAAATGGGAGGACAGGAGAGGGTCTTACAATGAATAGGCATAGTGAAAAGGCACAAAGAGCAATGAAGAAGTAAGAGCTCCCTTTAGTCAGGGAGCATCCTGGAGAAAACAAAAGGTAAAGAAATATTTAAAATTCTACAGAGGTAGGGCTAGTAATGTTTCCAAAACTGAAAAGTAAATCCTTCTAGTTGATATTACAAACAAAAAATAAGGAATTACATGGAAAATGCACTCTGAAAAATGGTATTAAATGCCAACAACTCCTCCCCCTTGCACTTGATTGTGAACTTGATTGCATTCAAAATAAGCAAGGAAAGCAAGCATGTAATGTCCACATCACATTAAAAGAATTGATTAGCTATCTCTGATAGCAACATGCTTTAGATTTTTATGTTAATTGAATATTCAGTCTCAAGATTGCTGCTTTTTATTAAACTAGCAGATATTTCAGAATTTTCCTCAGTGCTTATGTACATGTGTAGATTTCCTGGAGGGAGGATGGTGATTACAGTCCCCCAAATTAATTTTCCCATTCAGAGCCCTAATTACCAGTTAATTGCTCTAATCTGACAGCAGCAGCGTAGACGGGTAAATCAGAAGGCAGGAATTTCTGCAACCTCCAATTAGCTGGGTGGTTTTCCCAAATTGTTAAGGCACTCAGCAGTACTGTGCCTGCATGCCTATGCCATGCTAGCTGAAGTGCCCTGGTGGTTTTAGAAAAAAAATTTAAAAGGTCATTGGAAATAGCCAGGCATTTCTGCGTGACTTAAACTTCTCAGTGGGCAGAGGCGATCAATGGGGTAATAACAAACACCAAACCCAACCACAATCCCACACACCATGGGGTAACAATGTGAGAGCACTGGAGCTGTGCCAGGGCAATCACTGATGATGGATGGAGGCTGTGAGCTGTCTGAATGATGGAACAGAGGAGGATGTTGTCCACCTAGAAGGAAAATCAGGCTGATGTGCTCCTAGGATTTACAGCCAGTGATCAGCAAGTTTCCACTGAGAACCATGTAGATTTATACACTGAGAAAATGGAGCTGCTGAAGACACGGTCATTTTCTTCAGTTTATAATCCAACGGAAAAACAGCTGACTTAACTTACAATTAAAATACAATATGGGGGAAGGGGCAAGGCTGGAAAAAATATAAAAACTTAAAAAGTAAATAGATATAACATAATAAACACTATAATAAAGGTAAGTAGAGAGTGTTATGGGAATACGTGAGAGGGAAACTAATTAGTTTGATGCACAAAAACAGAGGGTCATCCACTCACTCATACAATAATAATCACAAAAATGGGTAATTCTAGCTATCCAATATATTGAAGAGTACTTTATGGTTTTCAAAGCATATTCATATAGATTCTGTCTTTGTTACACAAGCATGAGAAAGATAGGGAAAGGATTATTGAATTAGTGTTAAAATATACTCTTGGGCAACATATTAAAGGAAACACCATTAATTAGTCACAAGGGTAGTATTACCTTTTCAGAATTGTAGTCCAGGGTTCTTTCTATGCTGCTTATTTTATGTTTTGTCCAATCATTTGGGGGGAAAACAACAGAAGTAGCCTGGGAATGATGTAATTGGGGAGATAGAATAGATTGTATATTGGAAAGTGGGACAGGACTAAACAGTAACTTGACTTATCAGCGTTGCCCTCCCTGTGTTTTCACAAAATATATTGGCCAGTATGGAGA
>PVKH010033403.1:0-12023 GCA_004027955.1 Chaetophractus vellerosus | reverse complement strand
TGAGTGTTAATTACATGGGTGGGTTCCATTGGTGAAAACTCAAGCTGTACACTTATGATTTTTTGGTTTTCTATATGTTTCTTATACTTTCATAAAAAGATTTTAAAATATGTTGCAAATCCAGCTATATCTCCATAGGTCACTATGGACACATGAGAAGGCTTCTACAAAATTTCCTTCATTGATGATATTTTAAAACTGGGTAGTCAGAATGCTACACTCTTCCAAACCGGACTGACCCGATGGAGATGGCCCATTTTGCCAACTGACAAATTCAAACTTCTATTTATACTGCCACAGTAGAGAACCAGTTATATCCTTACCTAGGTAAAAATTTCTTGATTACAATTCTCTGTGCCAAAATAATTTGTTAACCTGCTACAACATACATCAGGGGTTCTTAACCAGGACCCCTTAGGGGTCTGTGGAAAGATTTCAGGGGGGGGGGTCTGTGAGCTTGCTATTGAGAAAAATCAACTCATTATCTTAATTTTCTCTGACCTCCGACGTTGAGTGTCATAAAACTATCTGCCGCTACATTCTGAGAAGGGGTCTGTGGTTTTCACCTGACTGGCAAAGTGGTCCATGGAACAAAAAAGGTCAAGAGCCCCTGCTATATATGATAGGGACACATAAAGCAAGTACAGAAAACTTAAACACTTCCTTTTATTTACGGACAGATTCTCTCATTCAGAGCAAAACCATCTGCTTAAATATCATAAACAATTAGAATTGAACACAATAATATATGTGAAACTAATTAATTAACTTGCAAACTGATTTACACACACACACACAATGACCAGGTGTCTATGATGTTCTTCTCATAGTTTTGTGGTTTTTTTTAAGATTTATTTTTTATTTATTACATCCCCCCCCCTTTCTGCTTGCTCTTGCTGTGTGTCCATTCCTGCGTTCCCCTCTGTCCACCCCGTCTCCCCACATTGCAGCGACGTTGTGGCGACGTGCCGAGACCAGTCACTGCGCAGGCGGCTTTGCCCCGCTTGTGGGCGGCTTCTGCTTCCATTCATGGCCGGCTCTGCTTCAGTGCGCAGGTGGCTGGCTGCGCTCCGTTCGCGGGCGACCCGCCCCGCCCGCAGCGGCTTTGGCCCGTCCGTGGCAGCTTTTTGCCCTGCCCATGGTGGCTCTGCCCACCCATGGTGGCTTGCCCTTCTCAAGGCGGTCTGCCCACCAGGAGAAGTCCCCAGGAACCGAACCCGGGGCCCCCCATGTGGTACACCGGCGCCCCACCCACTGGGCTATACGGCCGGCCCCCTCTTCTCATAGTTTTAAGATATGAATCCATGAGGCCCATTAATGAAACTCTTTCTACCGTGACGTGCAATTTGACAATATTGGTGTCCTTTCAGTTCCAAATGAACGTCCTGGGTCCCTGGTTGAGTTGGTCAGTAAAAGTACTGAGATGACTCAGATGCCACTGCCCTGCCCTGCAGAGCCAGCCTGAGAAGTAATCCTGCCCTCCAAGACAGTGAAACTTTATAAGCAAAATGTGATATATCCATACACTGGAATATTAAAAAGGAACGAAGTACTGAAACATGCTACAACATGAATGAACCTGGAAAACATCATGCTAACTGAAATATGCCAGTCACAAAAGACCAAATATTACTTGATTCCACTCAAATGGAATGTCCAGAACAGGGAAATTTATAAAGATAGGAAGTAGATTAGTGGTTGCTTAGGGTTGGGGGTAGAAACTGTTTAGGAGAGTTGCTTAGGGCTGGGTAGGTGGGTGATAGCGAAAGGGTATGGGGTTTCTTTCTGAGGTGTAAGAATGTTCTAAAATTGACTGTTGTGATGGTTGCACATATCTGTGACTATACAAAGAAGCACCAAATTGTATGCCTCAAATGGGTGAATGGTATGGCATGTGAGTTATATCTCAATAAATCTGTTAAAAAATTAAAAATAAACAATCACGGTGTTTGGGGGAAAAGAAAAAAATAGCTGAATATCAACTAATTAGTATTAGTAGTGTTTCAGAAAAATTGCATTTACTGATTTTCAAAAGTTTTTTATATTTACTTATTCATATATCTGCCCTTATTTCCATGTTAGATCCACTCTCTTGAAATACTTCCAAATAAACTAAAATCAAATGTGTTTTTACATTTCTTGTGGGAAACAACTGGAGAAATCTTTGGGAATCACCTAAGCTTCACCAGTTCCCTCAGAGCCTTCCCAGGAATCAAGGAAACTGTGGTAAATATAAATATTATTTTTAAATTAACTGGGAAATAGTTTTATTCTAACCCCTCCCTCAGACCCCACAGCTCTCTTCTCCAACAGGCTAAGCACATCACAAATACCAACATTGACAACACCTAAAACAAAGGCCCAAGTCAGTGCACTCAGGAGGCAGTGACCCAACAGCAAGCTCCCCTCAGTACTGCCTTAGCACTAGCAGCTGGGTAAGAGAGCAGGCACCACATTTGGGGGCAGGAGTGGGGGAGCATGTCTTCTGGAAGAACTCAAACATTGTACACTTAGAGTTTCCAGGCAAATGCAATAGCTGAGGCATGTACCTCCACCTCGCCTTACTCAATGGGCATTTTCCTAAAATAAGCTGGAAATCACAGTGAATTGTAATAAGCCAGGAGAACTGTTTAGAAAGCAGGAATGGGGCGAGCACGGAATCAGGGAGACAACTTACCATGGGTTGGAGCTTTGTTTCCAGATTTGGGGCAGCGGTCAGAAATCCTCTCCAAGTGCAGAGTGAGGAGAACCCACTCCTGACCTCAAAGACAAATTATCAGAAGAAGAAAGAAGTGTCCTGCCTTCCACAGAGGTTTCTTCCTTCCAGTGCCTAGAGGTAATACATATATGGGAATTGGGTCAGGTTAAAGGGAAAAGGGAGTAGTAGAAGGGCTGAAAAATGTGCCTTTCCTAAAGGTATTTTAAAATATATATTTTTTAAAGTCCCCTATACAGAAAGTACTAGTTTCCTCCCTAATATCCAGACTCTACTTTCCTTAGCAATAGAACCTGAATTTTATTAAGAGTAGCAACAGCCCACTTACAAGACTACATTTCAGGAGCAGATGTGGCTCAAGTAGTTGGACACCTGCTTCCCACATGGGAGGTCCTTGGTTTGGTTCTGGTGCCTCTTTAAAAAAAAAAAAAAAAAAAAAAAAAACAACAACTCAGGTTGTGACTCAGTAGTTGTGCACCAGCATCCCACATACCAGGTCCTCGGTTCAAGCCCCAGCACCTGGTACCTCGGGGGAAAAAAAAAAAAGACTAGATGATGTCCCAGCCTTCCTTGCAGCTAAGTGTGGTCATGTGACTGTGTTCTGGCCAATGAGCTAAAACCTGTTGTCAAGGAAGTGGAAAGGAGTAGCTGATAGGAGGAGAACCAATAGTATCTGTCCCTGTCCCCAACCTCAGAGAGCTCAGGTATAGTGGGAGAGACAGGTGCATAACACAGGTCCCTGTGTGGGTCATATTCTATTCTATAGACAAGGCTGCAGGACACCATGTGGGAATTATCATCTTTGCTGTTGAAGGTGTTTTCCTAACATTACATAAGCAAATGGATTTTAGAGCAATGCCTAGTCACCAGCTGTGTGACTTTCAGCAAATTAGTTCACCTCTCTGACCCTGGATTTTCTCATATGTGAGTGGAAAAGTGTATCTCACCTCACAGAACTGCTGTGAGGATTCAGTGAGGTTAGTTATCTAAAGCACCGACAGGGGAACAATCAGATGGCACATCATCCAAACCTGGCATCCTCCTTCCCATCTTATGTTCTTCAAAAACTAAAGTCCATTGTGCAGAGACAAAGAGGCCGAATGCTGTGAAGTATGGAGTCTGATGAACTGTTTACTTGCTTTCATTCTCCAGGCAATTTGATAAACCACTCACTTGAACAGGAATCTCGGTTTCTGCCCTCCCAGTGAAACCAGATCCTGTTTGGGGAAGTGGGAATTTCTCTACCATTAATAGAACACGCATTTACTAATGTGGGTCAGTCATGCCGACAGCAGAAGCTGGGGCTGTCCCCTCTCCCCTCCCCCCATCATGCTAAAAATAGGGACCAGGGAGTGGGGAGCAGAGAAGGAGGGAGTTCAAGAACTTTATCATCTGTTTTTGTGCACTTGGCAAGTGTCCTATACACTTTAGTGCCTTGGTTTATGAGGCAAACTTGGCCAGGAAAATCATCTGTGCTCTTTGGGGGACTGGAAAGTGAGCAAATAATGCCAGATTGCTGAGCATGGAGCAAAGAGTCTTTATCTCTAGCATCCCCTCCCCCAAATTACAGGCGTGTTCCCAGAGGAAAAAACACACAGGGCCGCTGTCCAGGACCACCCAGATTGTGATTGGAGTATCCAGCAGAGACAATCAAACCTCGAGTGAACAACCTCCATTTGTGTACATGACACAGCGACAGTCCTAAGCCAACTGTGAATTGCCAAACTTCAGGCTCCCGTACATCAGCTCAAAAGCATCATGGTGGCACCATCTGGCAGTTGACAACAGTTTCAGCAGCATCACCCAAAAGAAGGGTTTATGCCTTGTGTGAATGTCTTATTTCAGTGATTTTGTGAGTTCTCAAGCCACGAGTTAGCAGCCATCTGCCAGCTCCCTGGGAGCCGCGCTTACCGCCCCCCCCCCACCTTGCACACACAGCCCCACCCTGTCCAACCACAGTGGCTTTTACCTATCAGCCTTCCACAGAAGCTTTCGTTTGGAAAAGCCTAAAAATTCAAAGCTAGCATTTTTTGAAAAACATTTTTTTCTTTACCTTGAATATTTTTAAAAATGGAAAGTGTAAAAAATGAAAATATTAATACTATTGATAAGAAGTGTGGGATTTATAAATTGAATATATTTGAGGAAAATGACAGCATTTATCAGGGGTGTTAAAAGTGGCAAATCTTTAGCCTTAGTTGAACATTGAGCTAGTTAACCAGGTTTTCCATTTTGAGCACAGTAACAAAATAAGAGAACATATACTATATGTTGGATATACAGCACCAAAGAGTATGGCTAGAAGCAAAGTATTGAGACTGCAGAGTGATTCAGCTGTTGGGTTTACAATCCCCTCCTCACAGCTGATATGTCTGCTCTTCAACTCGAGTGCCCTGAATTTTCACATAAACTTTCAGAAATGTGTATCTGTACAAAATTAGGGGATTGCCTGCAATCCAGCCTTTTCCATAGTTGTGGTCAGTCATATCTTTGGGACACCCCAAGGAAATAGCCAAGCCAGCACAGACCCAAGCAGAGGCTCAACAGAGAGCACTGAAACCAAGCATACATAGAGTCAAATAGAACGGGACTCAGATGCCAGGCCAGATGTGAGCCCAAGTCAACACAGCAGGAAGCCCTGAGGGAAGACTCAGGAGGCCACCCTTCTGGGCTGGCAGGAAGCGCAAAGGGTTAACTAGGAAGCATCCGCACTGAAGGTCTGAACAAACCTAAATGAGCATCCACAAGAGTCTCCATGAGTTTTGAGCAGCTTGTTCTGGAAATTTCTTACTTGAAAGAAAAATGTGAAATGTGAAATATGACTTTTACTGGTGTTGTCTGGAAATCCCTAGTTAAGACAACACGAATGTTTTTTCATAGTCAATTCTAGAGTGGTGCTCTCCAAGAGAAATAAAGTGTGAGAACCACACATGTAATTCTAAATTTTCTAGTAGCCACATTGAAAAAATTTTTTAAGATTAATTTTAGTATTGTATTTTCTATAACCCAATATATCCAAAGTATTATAGTTTCAACATATAATCAATATAAAAAGTTATTAATGAGATATTTTACACCACAATTGTTGAACTAAGGATAGAAAATCCAGTGTATATTTCACACTTACAGCACATTTCAATATGGATGTTAAATTTTAATTGAAAATACTTGATCTGTATTTAGATCATAAAATTTACAGCTGAAAACTAGATTCACATACTCAAACTGTTCCAAACGTACTTAAAAGTTTTCCAGTAACTGAATCAAGTATCAGTTTCTAAATTTAATTGATTAACATGTAGCAAAATGAAAAATTCCGTTCCTCAGTCACACTAGCCACATTTCAAGTGCTCAGTAACCACCGGTGGCTTGTGGTTCCCAACAGGAACAGTGTGGTTCTAGATCATCAGCCTGTGTGGTTAGCCATTTTCACAGCAGAGCTGCTTACTCAAGAATGGATGGCAACATAATAGAAATAATTCTTTACATTTGCAGAGTGCTTTGAGAGTCATCAAATGCTCTCTAAAGCTGGTGGAGTGTGGTTGCTGGAATACAGGCTCTGATAGGAGAAATACTTGGGTTCGAATTCCAGCTCTCTGACATCTCCTGGAGGTTTGACCTTTCATGCTAGCCTTGCCCTGCCTCAGTTTCCATGTATAGAGAAGGAGGTTGATAATGTATGCCCCAGCAAGCTTATGGGGCTGATTCAAGAATCAAATAAGAGGATAGATGGGAAAATGAATGAAAGTTATAGAGAGGTAGTTGTCATTATTATTATAACTATATGAGGCAGGCATCGTCCTTGCTTTATAAATAAACTCTGTCTCAGAGAATTTAACTGAACAGCCCAAAGTCACACAGCCACGAACTAGGAGAGGAGCCAAGATGTATCTCTTAACACCAAATTGGATATTTTTTCCACTGTCGTTACCACAAGGCCTAACATAAATTCTAAACCCTCAACTCCAATCTGAAGACTCTTAGAGGTTAAGTAAAGAAAATAAATTTGAATCAAGAAATTAGAACTCAACATGGCAAAAACTGATGGGAAAAAATTTTAAAGCCCCAAACTGCTCCAAAAATAAATACTGACCAAGAGAGGAATGCTCAGCAACTTCACACAAAGTATAAGGCTGGTTTACTAAACTCTTTCTTGGGACTGAAAAATGCCAGAGATGGCTCAGTTGATTTCAAACGTAGGTGGGCTGTTCGTCCCCTCAAGGAATATTATCAGCCTCTTGAGGAGACTCAGTCAGAACTTTGGAGGATATGTCAGAATCAGACAACATTTCTAAATTGGGAATGCTTCTAAAGACAACTATTGTCTTAAACCAAAGGTTTAAATATAAGAATTGCTTCTTTGTGCAAATGTGAGAGTCTTGTTGCTTTGGTTTTCTGAGCTGATTTATCTTGAAGTCAAGGTAATGGTTTCTAGGTAAATCTTTCTGTTAACACAAACTAAATATCTTCTAGGGACCAGGCATTGTGCTAAGTCCTGGCAGGGAGGAAGGAACAAAATAATGAAAAAAATGAATAAAGTCCAGTCCCCCGTCCTACCTCCTCATTCTCAGTTGATGTCCTTGCCTCTTACTTCATGAGAAAAGTGAAAACACCAGAAGACAGCCTCTCCATCGTCCCTGCAGCTGGAACCATGTGTGCTGCCTGCTCTCCAGCTGCAGCAGATGGAGCTTGCCTGCTTCCAGTCTGGGGCAATCCCCTCCACCTGTGCTCTCAATCTGTTCCCTCTGGGCTACAAAAGGACTTTTCAATCATTTCCTGTACCAGTCCTTTCTCCCCTAACTACTGAAACGTTCCCATCAGCATACCAAACAGGCTGCTACCTCACACCTGAAAAGTACAGGGTTCCAATATGACCCAGCTCTTCCACTTCTAGGTATACACCCAAAAGAACTGAAAGCAGGGACGCGAACGTATTTGCACACGGATACTGGTAGTGGCATTATTCACAATCGCCAAAAAGTGGAAGCAACCCAAAAGTGTCCATCAACAGATGTATGGTAAATACATACAATGGAGCATTATTCAGCTGTAAAAAGGAAGTTCTGAAACACAAAATGGATGAACCTGAAGACATTACGTTGAGTGAAATAAGCCAGATGCAAAAAGACAAATATTGTATGATCTCACTGATATGAAATAATTGGAATAAGAAAATTCATGGAGTCAGAAAATAGAATACAGGTAACCAGGGGCCAGGGTGGGGGTAGGGAATGGGGAGTTATTGCTTAAATGGGACAGAGTTTCTGTTTGGGGTGATGGAAAAGTTTTGGTATTGGATGGTGGTGATGGTAGCATAACATTGTGAATGTAGTGTATACCACTGAATTAAATATCGGAATGTGGCTAAAGGGGAAATTTTAGGTTGTAAAGATGTTATCAGAATTAAAAAAGCCATAGGACTCTACAACACAAACAATGAATCCTAATGTAAACTATGGAGTACAGTTAAAAGTATAATTATAATAATATTATCTCATTAATTCCAACAAAGGTACCACACTAATGTGTCATTTTTAGGAAAAGCTGTATGGGGGGTATATGAGAACCCTGTATGTTCCTTATGATTTTTCTGTAAACCTACAACTTCTCCAATAAAAAATATATTTTTTAATTTTTTTTAAAAACCTGGCTCCACTCTCTCTTTTACAGCAGAATTCCTCAAGAAAGAGTTTCTTCATTTCCTCGTGTCTAACTCTCTCTTAAACCAGTTCCACTCAGATTTCTGCCTCCATCATTCCTTTTATCAAGGTCACAGGTGGCATCCTCATTGCCAAACTCCAATGGCAAAATTCTCCAATACTCTGCCCTTATCTCCCTCCATGTTTCATGACCATTTGTCACACGATTGCTCCATCCTCCTTGCAACATTTTGTCATTTGGCTACTGGAGCCTCGCATCTCCAGGTTTTCTTCCTATCTGATTCACCACTGCTCAGGCTCCTTTGTTAGATCCTTTCGACCCAAACTCTAACAAAGACTGTTCCAAAAGGGCTCAGGCCTCTCCTCTTCTCTTCCCTAGGTCACTTTATTCAATCTCTTACTTTTAAAAGTAATATCTACACTGATGACTCCCAAATATATATCTCCTGCCATGACCCATCCCCACATATCCAAATGCTTGACAATCTCCGTCCAAAACAGAACTGCTGGGTGCCCCCCTCCATCCCCACCAAAACTTTGATTCTCTATATCTGGTGAATGACATCATTATTCACCCAATTGCTCCGGCCCAAAATCTTAAGAAGTAGCAAAACTATGATCTCTGAATCAATTTTGCTTTCCAAATCTCAGATGAGTGTATCTGGTGGGTGGAACGCTAATTACATCCAGAACTCTAGCTACAAGAGAGCTGGGGGTCATTTTTCTCACACACTAGTTACAATCCAGTAGCAAATTCTGGTGATTCCACCTTCAAAATATATTCTGAATCTAACTACCCCTCACCTCCTCTATCAATAGATGCCATCCTAGTCCAAGCCACCATCATCTCTACCCAGTCTACAAGAGCCTCCTAAATGGGTTTCTGATTCCAAATATGCGCCCTTGCAATCTATTCTCCACACAGTAGTCAGTGTGATCCTTAAAACTAAATCACTGTGAATATTCTCGCTGTCCTGATTTTGTGATAATCAGGGTAGGCTAAACATTGGCTCTATCAGAAACCATGCTTGTGTCCCCAGACCTAGTTTTTCTCCCTAGATCTGTTTTTTAGAATGCTGGTGATAAACTAAGCCTGATTTGTCATATGACCATCCTGTATGGGAAAAGACTGTGACTTTGGGTGCATTTGGTCAGCCTTAGGAGATATAGCAGGGGGACAGATGTGGCTCGGGTGGTTCGGCGTCCATCTCCCTTACAGAGGGAGTTGGGTTCAATCCCCGGAACCTCCTGGTAAAAATAAAAAAAGAAAAATATGGAATGCATGTGGGCCACCAGGCCCTGGGTGAGCCGCCAGGCCCCGTGTGTGGATGAGCCGCCAGGCCCCGCAAGCGGGTGAGCTGCCAGGCCCCAGGTGAGCCGCCAGGCCCCGTGTGTGGATGAGCTGCCAGGCCCCGCAAGCGGGTGAGCTGCCAGGCCCTGGGTGAGCCACCAGGCCCCGGGTGAGCCGCCAGGCTCTGTGCACAGGGGAGAAAGATGTGGACTGTGGTTGGTGGTGATAATTTGGCGATGCTCTTTCATGATTTGTTAACAGATGTTTCATAAAAATGCAGGGTGTTTGTGGGGGGGGTGGGTGATGTGTGGGAGCCCTGCATGATGTTATGCATGTTTGTTTTGTAAGTTCACGATGTTTACTGAACACTTGTAGTTTGTGTATGTTCATGTATGAATGGCATAGTTCAATAAATTGTTTAAAAAAAAAAAAACTAAATCAGAGTACATCATGTCTCTGCCTCAACCCTCCAATGGCTTCCCATAGCCTCTCCTAATGTTGCAGAAAAAAATAAATAAAAACTGTGCTTGCCAGGAGAAATGCAAGAGCAGCAAACCATGACCCCTGCCTCATTTCTGCCTTCCAGATCTAGGTGAGTGCAAGTGATTGGTGGAACCTAAATTACATCTAGAACTCCAGCCGCAGGACAGGTTGGGGAAAATGAAGTCTTTGTACAGGAAGTCCCTCAGAGAGAGGCTGGAATACATACTAAGGCCAGTCTACCACATCCCTATGATGTTTGTTGCAATAGAATTTATAAGAGCAAAATTGACTAAATGCCTAACAGTAAAGAATGGGTGAAATCAAGGGTACTATAATCTAAGGAATAAAACAACATGCTCATTTTTGGAGAACATTTTATGAAATGAAAAATCTTACAATATATCATTTACCAAAATAAAAGCTGGTCAAAAAGTAGTACATACAACCTGATCCCAATTTTAGGAGCAACTGGGGAAATCTGAATATGGCCTATATGTCATGTGATATTGAATCAATATTAAAATTCTCAGGTGTGATCATGGTATTGTGATTATGTATGAGAAGGTCCTTGTTCTTGAGGACCTTAAATGAATCTTTCATTTAATGTCAAATAATTCAGAATAAATGCAGAAAGGAAGAATGTTCACAACTGGTGAGTCTGGGGAAATGATCTATGGGCATTCCTTGTACTATTCTTTTAATTTTTCTTTTGGTTTGAAATTTCTCAGAATAAAAGTAGGGAGAGAAAAGAGCTTGGGAACAATGGCCAGTTCTGTTTATCTGCAAAGCTGCTCTAAGTTTAGATTGCTTCCTTTGCTGATGCCACATCTTAAAAATAAGTGTGCTCTCAGAAATGCATGTACACAACATTATCGTCGCCAAATAACCCAACGATGGTTTAGGCTTCTCTTTTTCCCTTTCTCAGACTTTTAATATGTTCTGAGAAACTTCAGCTGTTCCGAGGAACTGCTGACACACCCAACGGGAGCAATGATTAAAGCAGTGGTGTCAAGTGCGTGACTTATGTGCCACCAGAACCCCTCCTGCAGCAGTGGCAGTCACCACTAATTCATCAAGCTACTCTTTCCTACTGAACCTCATCATGCCTCAGAATCTTTCCCAACACAGTTCTCTAGGTAGCCAGCATATGACATGAAACCTTTGCCATTCGTTTAGACAATTGTCTACTTTGGCAAAAACTAGAAAACTATGATTGTCATGCGTACCTCTGAGGCAGCTGCGAAATAAGAGTCCAGAACCTGAAGCCAAAAGACCTGCCTTCGGGGAGTGGATGTAGCTCAAGCAGTTGGGCGCCTACTTGCCACATACGAGGTCCCAGGTTCGATCCCTGGCACCTCCTAAAGACAAACAACAAGCAAACAAATGAAAAGAACTACTCGGGGGAGCTGATGTAGCTCAGTGGTTAAGCATCACCTTCCCACTTACAACACCCCAGGTTCAATCCCCAGTCCCAGTACCTGAAAAAAAAACAAAACACAACAAAAAAAAAAACCTGAGTTCAAATTTCCACTCTTGGGACTGGCCATATAGCCCAGTGGATAGGGCACCAGTATACCACATGGGAGGCCCCGGGTTTGGTTCCCGGGGACCTCTCCTAGCGGGCAGACTGCCTTGAGAAGGGCAAGCCGCCGTGGGCGAGCGGAGCCACCGTGGGCAGGGCAAAAAGCTGCCACGGACAGGGCAAAGCCGCCATGGGCAGGGCAGGTCACCCGCGAATGGAGCGCAGCCAGCCACCTGTGAACTGAAGCAAGAGCCGGCCATGAATAGAAGCAGAAGCCGCCCACAAGCGGGGAAAGCCGCGTCTTTGCGGTGACCGGTCTCGGCGCATCACCGCAGTGGGGGGGAGGGGAGA
>PVKH010033402.1:0-12008 GCA_004027955.1 Chaetophractus vellerosus | reverse complement strand
ACAAGATACATCATACATCATGGAATTGAGGAAATATGGAACTTATTGATTTACCGAGTTACTTTTGTGTCATAAGTCTACTTATTAATACTATCCAACACAAGGTAATTTATTTTAGTTTTCTTAAATTCAGTTAGTATTTTTCCAATAAAATATGTTGATGTGAAATGCCATTTCACAAAGTTTGTACCAGCTGGACATCCAAATCCCATGAAAAATTAGAGTCTGGGTAGTGACCCTTTGAGGTAGCTCAGCTGCCCTCGTCCTGCCCCTCCCCAGCAGGTTGGAGTCACTGGACTTCATCCCTCCTCAAGGCTTTATAGATGCAGTTCTTTCTGACCGGGTGCTTCGTCCAGGTTTTTCTTCCAAACCACTGCCGAATGCCTCAATGAATTCTCATTTTAAATAAGACTTGCTCAAGGCAGCTTGAGTGAGGTTCCCTGTCACCCTTTTCCTAACACTGCCTATTATTTCATAATTCCTTCTGCAGCTATTTATTGAGCACCAAATTTAGGCCAAATCCTATTCTAAGTCCTTGTCTTAGTTTCCCAGGACTGCCACAACCTAGTAGCACAAACCAGGTGGCTTAAAACAGCAGACATTTCTTGTTTCAGTTCTGGAGTCTAGAAGTCTGAAATCTGTCGTGCCTCTCTTCAATTCCTGGTGGTGGATGGCTGATAATACAGGGTGTCCTGCCCTCTGATTCTCTGCTGGTGTCCAAATTTCCTCTGTGTATGAGGGCATCAGTCATATTCAATGAAGGGCCCACGCTACTTCCAGTTTAATCTCATTTTAATTTTCTTACACCAGAATGCTTTTTGTCTGTTTGCCAGGCTGCTGTGATAAATACGACACAATGGATTGGCTTAAACAATAGGGATTTATTGGGTCACAGTTCCAGAGGCCAGAAGTCCCAATCTAGGCACTGGCTGGGAGGTTTGCTTCCTCTCGGTGCCATAGCATTCTGCCTGGCTAGCAATCCCGGTGTTCCTTGGCTTTCCCATCATGTGGCTATGCCCTCTCCTTTCTCTTCTGGGTTTTTGCTGACTGCTGGCTTCCAGCTCCTTCCTATGGCTTCTCCATCTATGTCTGAACTCCTTCTGCTTATAAAGGACCCCAGTAACTCAGGTTAAGACCCACCCTCATTCAGCTGGCCACACCTTACCTAAAGTAACATTTTCAAGAGACCCTGTTTACAGTGAGTTCACACCCACTGGGATGCAGATCGAGATTAAGCCATGTCTAAATGGGAATACATAATTCAATCCACCACACTTCACAGAGCACGTAGGGAAGGCCAAACTTAAATTCATTCTTTTGCCTTCCCTGGGTTTCCATCCACTGGCTTCTGTTAGTGTAAGGCCATAAAGAAACAGTGTTGGAGACTTTTGGGGTGGCTTTGGATGCTTAAAAAGGGACCAAGGTAAAAATCAATGGGTCAAGAGGAAGAAAGGAATTGGAATCTTAAAAAGTCAAAACATGGATTTGCTATTCAAGCACAGGCAAACCCACTGGAAAATCTTCCATCTGTATCGTGCGTTCTCCTGCTCCGAGGAGGAGGCTGTATTTAGTCATAAAGTCGATTAGCCTGCTTGATGTGCTTTTCTCATTTTTTCCTTTATTTTTTTCTTGTTTTCTTCTTACTTGCCTTGGGAGTCAGCCCACTGTCTTACTGTGGTAAAGGCCTGTAGTTACGTGATGGGGGGTTGTAAAGCTGCTTCTGAAACATTACCGCACAAGGCTGTTGGGAGGGGTTATGAGCAAGACAGAAGGTCAGAAGGCCTCGTGGAGGGCCGTCTGCAGGTCAGTGGTGTCCCTGGCACGTTCCCGGTTCCTGCTGTCTGGCTGAACGACACGTGCTTCTGAGCAGTGCAGGCATCCTGGAAAGTCAAACCAAGTCCTGATTTCCACTCCGCTTCTATATCTTTAATGCACTTCGTCAGAGAGCGCAGACTGGTGGCCTCCTGGCCAGATCTGGTCCACAGAGGCATGTGTTCCCCACGAAAATGGAATAAGTTGCCAGCTTTGAAAAGTCAGGTGATTTCACACCAAAATCAAGATTCCTGGCATCTCTTAAACAACTGGAAGCTGTGGCAGAATTGGCCTCATTTTCCCCTTGCAGATGCCTGCTGCGCGCTGAGTGGTGGCTACCGTCCACGGACGGGGCCTGGGCTGCCATCAGCTCCTTGTGTGGTGGGCCCGGGCGACTTATCCACTCACTTCCCCTGCCTGACCCCTGACGGGAGCTTGAGATTGTGACCTTGGTCCTTAGTGTAAGTGGTGAGTGTGTCTGTGTGTGTGTTTTATCTGCAAGTGGGAACAAGGGGAGTGTGGGTACTTTGACAAAAAATACTTGATACTGTCATTGCTTTTACTTACTTATTTTTTATTTATTTATATTTTGACCTTTTATTATGGTAGCATATCTACAACTCAAAATTTGCCCTTTCAGCCACTTTCAAGTCTATAATTCATTAGTGTTAATTACATTTACAGTACTCTGCTACTATCACTACCATCCATTACCAAAACCTTTTCATCCTGACTTCATTTATTTTTGATCACAGTATTTATAGGTTTCAAATGTCATTGAAGAAAGGTTTGTGGATTCATGATATTTATCAAAAGCGGACATTGATTAAAAGAATGTTTTCCAAATAATCAGCCTTGCCAATGAGTGTGTCATAATATAGATCAAGCATTTCGCCACCAGTATTAAAGAACTAAATGAATAGAAAATATGAGCACGTTATACATAGATGATGGGTAGATGACAGGTAGACCCATACATACAAAGAGACGAGGGACTGAAAGCCATCTTGGATTACAGTGTAAACATTATTTCTTGCTGTGGGTGGCAGTTAGAAAACCATTGAAAGCACTAGAGTGGCAAGGCTAAGAAACACAGCTGCAGGGTGTGATATTAACCAATCACCCTACAGTGATTTTGAGTAACAGCCACCTTCATCCTTTCTGGAACCAAGGTTGGCAAATAAGTAAGTAAGTAGATCCTGCCTCAGTCCCAGGGGAAACAAAAAAAAAGCTACTTCATCCACTTAAAGCAGGGATTATCTATTTGACAGGGAAAAAGACATGCGAAAACATATGACCAGGCAGGACTAGGCTGTAGGAGGTTGAAATATGGAGGAGACGGCAGGGAGGGTTTAGGCATTTTAGGAAGTCTTTAGGAAAGAAATGGGGCTTGAGTGAAAATGCTTTTCATTTTAATTTTTCTTCTTCATTGGATTAGAATGACTTAACATATGAAACCATATGATCGACCTCATGAGCTAGTCTTTAGCCTATTGAAAGAGCCATTGATTGTTTGTATTTCTTCTCGCGTAGCCCGTATTAGTGAAATTCAAGCTAGGCAGGTTTTGCTTGATTACGTAAGCCATACCATAAAGGCAGAAAACTACCAGATGGCCATAGTGTGGGCCAAGTGCAAAAATTAGATAGGGATAAATCTCCTTTGCTTTATTGCATTAATAGCATAGACCAGAGGAGATAAAATAAAATAACTAACAGTGGTTTGGGTTGAAAAATTTGCTTGGCTCCCATGTTGTGTCAAAGAATTCTTTAGATGTGGGCAAAAATGAGGCACTGGAATCCGTATTCAGTTTTTCAGCAAGAGATTCTGAAGTGGAAGGAGTGGAATTATGTCTTAGAATAATCAGATTCTTTAAAGAAAAACAAAAATCAATCAAACAAAAACGACCACTTAGTTTATCATTGACAAATATATGTATCAAAAGCAAAGCTTTTTCAAATGCCCCTGTGTATGATGTTGCCCAAATTCTTTAAAAGCCTGAAATATATTCCGTAATTAAAAAGCATTTACTAGGTTCTTGCCTAATTGTGTGCCAATCTCCCCCTTTTTAATGGGGTTGATTTCTGATTTTGTAATGGTCTGAGGTAGTCTTTTCACACTTGATATTTGTTAGCAAATACATGCAGCTCTCCTTGGAGAACTTCTCTCATGCTGCATACATCAGTTGCAGCACAGTCATGCTCATTAAAAAAAGGAAGCTGGAGTAAAATTTGATGTAGAATTTGGAAATGAGAGCAAGCCACTGTCTAAGGGAAGTTAGGACAGAGCCTAAGTGTGACCGAGAAGCCCCCTTTCCCTGCTGAGCTGGATGGCGTAGTTGCTGCTGAGAAGGTGTCCGTGGACTGTGACAGGAAATGTAGTTGTGCACGTATACCTCTTTTGGGAGTAGCAAGTTGAAGGACAGGAATTATATTAAACGCCAAGAAACCTTCTTCTTTGCTTTTTGACTCACTGTGTTAGCCTAATGTGATTGGTTCCTTGCTCTTCTTCATAACAATTAATAGCACACTGTGAACTTTTCTATTCTCGTTAACTTTCTTTAGCTAATGTGAGCAAGAATCCTAATCTTATTTTTTTTTAAAGCGAACGCGAGCACAGCCTCGTGGAGAATATGCCAGGCTCTCGGGATTTTCAGAAGCTTTTTGTTTTTGTTTTCGCAGGATGTGTGAAACCGGTGAAGGGCTCTTTATCTTTCAGACGCGGGATGGAGAGGCCATCTACCAGAAAGTCCACTCTGCTGCCCTGGCCATAGCGGAGCAGCACGAGCACTTGCTACAGAGCGTGAAAAACTCGATGGTACGTTTGGAATTTCCTCCCTGTGACTCAGTGTGTCTGACCGTAGAATGTAATCTGGGAATCAGCAGATGGTCTATTTCTAAGCTCAACAATGTATTACTTGGATTCATTGTTGTCCTTGGAAAGCCCTAAGTGGCCAGTTGCTTAACACTGTAACCATACTTCCCTCAACATCTGTCTACTTTGTGATTCAATTATTGCACATGTATATCTGCATTAAAATCAACCTGGATGTGTAAAGACGTCTCTAGACATGGCTATGTAGATGATCTACATATGGATGTGTATTTATAGCTAGATCAGAAGTGGGAATTTTGAATGCCAACATGAGCCAGAGAAAAAGTGTAAATAAGAGGGCTGAGGAGGAACTGGAGTGAAATGTCAAAAGCTCACAACTAGGCAACCACTGATGTGAGAGTGTCCGCTCTGTGTCGTTAGATCTCTTGGTTTTGAAAGAGAAGCCAATGCTTTGAAAATATAATATTTTCTAGTTTATAACTGTTGAAAATTAATGCCAATTAAAACAACAATGACAAAAAACACCTCTGTGGACCAAAGAACACATGTCTGCAAATAACTTACATCCTATAGCCATGCTTTACGATCTCTGATTGATAAACCTTAAACATTGATGGATAAAGATGCCACAAATTCAATTACATGCGAGTGTACATATACACTCTCTCGGAACTAATCTCTGTTAATTGCATTGTGCTAGGGATTTTAGTTGCATGATTCTTGGTTTCTTCTTTAAGGAGAGTAGATTCGTGAAATCTTAAATGAATGCACACCAGCTAAATAGTAGCAAATCGTGCATTGTGGCTGCAATCGCATGCCTATAACTTTATATCTGGAAGGAAATATGCAAAATCAAAAGGAGCTGGTTTAAAATGTTAAGATTAGGGTTGTTGGAAAATTTATCCTTTAAACATGTAGGTGGTTGTATTTTTAACAAGGGGGAAAAGCACGCCAATAATATAACCTGGTTCCAAAGGAGCACCAGATGATTTTTCTCTGGGGTTTTATTATTATTTTTTTTTTAAATTTATTTATTTTATTACATATCTCCCCTTCCCCTCCCCCCCCCCCCCCCCCCCCCCCCCCCCGCTGCGGCGACGCCCCGAGACTTGGTCACTGCGCAGGCGCGGCTTTCCCCACTTGTGGGCGGCTTCTGCTTCCATCACGGCCGGCTCTCAGTTCGCGGGTGGCTGGCTGCGCTCCATTCGCGGGCGACCTGCCCTGCCCGTGGCGGCTTTTGCCCTGTCCGTGGCAGCTTTTTGCCCTGCCCACGGCGGCTCTGGCCTGCCCATGGCGGCTTGCCATTCTCAAGGTGGTCTGCCCACTAGGAGAGGTCCCCGGGAACCGAACCCGGGGCCTCCCATGTGGTATGCCGACGCCCTATCCACTGGGCTATCCAGTCGGCCCCTCTCTGGGGTTTTAGAGCAAAATCAGCACAATTTTTTCTGTAAAGTGCCAGATAATAAATAATTTAGGCTTTGCAGGCTAATGTGATCTCTGTCATAACTATTTAACTCTGCATGGAGAGCAACCATCGACAATATGTAATTAAATAGTTGTTATTATGTACCAATAAAATTTTACTGAAGGGCACTGAAATGAAAATATTATTCTTTTGATTTTTCCTCCAACCATTTAAACATGTGCAAACCATTTCAGCTGATGGGTCGTACAGAAACAGGCAGCAGGCTGGGTTTGGCCCGAGGACCATAGCTTGCCAACCCCTGCTCCCTGTGAGCCAGAGCTGATCTGAGCAAGCAGGACTGTCTCAGAAATGTAGGTACAGTTTTGGAGGTGGCGATGACGGTGTGCTCTGGAGGCCTGCAGAGATAAAGGACATTGCCATCAAATTGTGCCCATGGAGCCAGACCTAGATCCAGTACTAACTCTGCCACATTTCAGCTGTAGAGAAGAGGAACGTTCTCTAAGCTCTGGTTTCCTCCTTTGAAAAATGACAACTGTAGTCGATTTATCTTTAAGGCTTCTTGTGAGATTTAAGTTAAAAAATGCTCGTAAGGCATTCAGCACAGAACCCACCATACAACGAATTTCAGTTGAAGACGATGATTTTTATTACTGTTATTGATAGTTGAGACATCATTAGTTCTCAGTCTAGTTGGTCCACACTGATCCTAACAATGGCTGGTGAAAATGGATGGAACAGGTGATTAGTCAGCACCAGCTGCACCAGTTTTCATCTACACTTCCTCCATTTCTCTCTGAGTGGCTAAGTAGAATGAAACCAAAGGAAAAGTTGAGAAGGGGTAGGGAATGACATAATGGGATAATTTGTAAGGAATCAGAAATAAACCTGCAACTATTGTTAGGAAACATGTTTGTTACTTCCTTATTTTCAAAAGGAATTGAAAAAATGCAGAGAACACAGAAATACAAAATATCAGTTAGTCACCCATAGACTGGCCACTCAGGAAATATGCCTGTTGCTAACTTCTGAGTGCATATCCTTCCAGTATTTCAACTATGCGTATAGTATATTGAACACACTGCTTGTGACAAACCTCTTAGAAAATGCAACATAACATCAACATATTTCCACTTCATTAAGTAGTCATCTGCAGCATGATATTTCATGGTTCTATAATATTATATTGTATGGACACTTTTATGGTTTTACTATTTTTTCCATATAGCCTCCAGGAAGACTTTCTTTTTCAACTAGTATAGTCTTGGTATCCATTTCCCCATATCGTCACCAATTCTGTGGGTATTTCAATATAGATAGATGATATAAAGACAGACAGACAGATAGATAGATGATAGAAGTGGCAAAGTAGAGTTAAAGTCACTTGAAATTTATGGGGCAACATGTTATGTTAGAGTTGTATAGCTTTCCTATTAGATTCCTTTATGCAGCTGAAGATTTCCCAAGTTATGAAACCATCAATAGGCAGGAATCATTTTGTGCTTGAAAGGTAGGTCTTGCAAGCACATGTTTTCTCATTTACAACCTCCTCATTATTTCCACTAAAAATTAATCAGAAATATGAGTAATTTGTTCAAATTATTCCTTTGCAAATTTAACTAGAAAATAATGGCATTTGCTCTTAACTTGCTGTATGTTTAATGAGTTTTAGAAAGTGACTGTGATTTTTCAAGCAGCAACATCCTGTTAGCTGGAAATGAGTAAGCTTCAAATTAGGATCTGAATCTGAAGGAATTTATCCGGGAGACTAGGAAAAGCTTAAAATCTGTCTACTTTAATCAATTCCAGATTAGGTGAAAAAAGAGATGCCACGTTAAAATAAAACCAATGAAGACACCACTGTTGGCCTCCCATCCCTAGGTTTTTAACAATAGAGTCACTCAGATCCAGCTATATTCTCAGCTTGGAATTGCCTTGATGGCACTGTTGGCTTCCTTCTCAGAGATGGCCGAGGTCGCAGTTGAAGAAAGACAGTGATACTCACCCCGGTCTTAGCCTCATCTTTGGGAGGCCCTAACCCATTATTAGGTGCAGCTGATGTCAAACTCCCACGAGTGCATCCACAGAAGTCTGAAGTTTCACTCCAGTCTGAAGTTACAGCCCTGAGTGAGTTGATTGGACTCAGCCTTGTGGCCCTGAATCCTAAAGTTTCATAATGAAGAGGCTTGTGGGCCAGATCACCACTGCCCCCATCATCATCATCACTGTGGTCAGCTAAATAATGCATAACCCCCCCATCCCCACCCCCCAAAATGTCCATGTCCTAATCCCTGTTACCTTATATGGCAAAAAGGACTTCGAAGATGTGGTCAAGATAATCTCCAGGGAAGAGTATGCTGGATAACCCAGGTGGGCCCAATGATATAATTACAGGGGTCCTGCTAAGAGGCACACAGGTGGGCTGGAGTTAGACAGAAGGTGATATGACAATGGAGGCAGAAAGGCAGGAAAAGATTTGAAGATGCTATGCTGCTGTCTTTGAAGATGGAGGGAGGGGCCATGAGTTGAAGGCTGTAGGTGGCCTCTGGAAGCTGGAAAAGACAAGGAAACAGATTTTCCCCTAGAGCTTCCAGAAAGAAACCAGCGCTGCCTTCACCTAGACCTGTTTTGGACTTCTGGCCTCCAGAACTATAAGCAAAGTGATGTGTGTTCTTTTAAGCCACCAAGTCATAGTAATTTGTTACAGCAGCCATAGGAAACTAATGCAATAATAATATCAATTATATCAGACAGTCTTTTAAAGATACACCCTCTGAGCTAAGAGCTGAGGTCACCAAGCTTGGAATTGGGGGGCCCAGATTTGAAGCGGGCATGCCAAGATAAACACCACTTTATGCTGTATCTCTGGATTAAGCACCCAGATATGTTTTCTTTGGTCTGCATGAGATTGTCCAATTGTGGTTTTAAAAATTCCAAATTAGTGGCCAGCACTTAAAAATGAAGAGGTTTCTCATAAAACTGAGAATTCCAGATTATCTTGAAAATGACAAGCTCAGCCAATTCTGTATGGCAATAAAAATGCCCAGTTGCATCTGCCCTCTCTGGAATGGGATCTCCAATTCTCCACAGTCCCCACCACTCCCTATTGGTGTTACAGCAAGTGTGACCTTCTCTGGGCATTTGTTGCCCAGGCTGGGGCCACTGAGTACTAGTTTCTTATTGCCGCAAAACCAGTTACAAGTTTTGCACAGTAAAACAACACACGTTTATTACCTCATAGTTTCTGTGGATTCGGGGTCTTGGTAGGGCTTAGCTTGACATGGTCTCCTGTTTCAGTTTCTCAAAAGGGTGCAGTGCAGTGGTCAGCTGGGCTCCATTCTTACGTGTAGGTTACATTGGGGAAGGCTTTACTCCCGAGCTCACATGGTTGTTGGCAGCATTCAGTTCACTGGGTTGTCGTATTGAGGGTGTCGGTTTCTTGCCACCTGTCAGCTGGGGGTCACCCTCAGCTCCTAGAGGCTGCCTCAGTTCCTTGTGACGCGGACCTCCCCAACACAGCCACTTGCTTCATCAGAGCTGGCAAGAGAGAGCTCCTCAGAAGACAGTGGACGCAGTCCTGTGCACTGTGATCATGAAAGTAAGAGGCCAAGTCACACGCAAGGAGAGGGAATCACACAAAGATGTGGACACCGAGAGGAGAGATGGATCGAAGGGGCTTAGTGTCTGTCCCCTGCCCCATGCAAACTTCTGGAATGATATTTATTTAGTGTTTTGATTTTACCTTTTTTGTATTTTTTCCAAATTTATGGTATTTTGTTGATAGTGCCATTGATTTCTTGGCCATCACTTACATGCTTTTTCTCTAATCACCACAATAGCTCTGTGAGGTAGACCATTCGCTCATTCTCATTCGTTTGTTTATTCAAAATGTACTGAGGATCTATTTTTGTTCTGTCATGTTTAGGGGGTATAGTGGTAGGTAGGCCAGGTCCATGCCTGGAGACCCTGAGAATGACCCTTGACCTGGAAGAACTACTGTCCCTGTGTGTAGATGAGAAAACTGCTCTCTCATTACTCCTGGAGCCAGGATTGAGGCTGGCTCTGAAAGCCCTACCTCTTGACAACTACATCTCACACTCTCTATGGGTTTAGAAGCTAAAATTCCTTCTCTATGTCCCCACTGAGAACTCTGTTTTCAAATTGCCCTGAATGTCATGGTATCTTTCAGAAACATCTCTCAACTTACTGCCTACCTTAAAAATCACTGTGAAAGAAATCGCTTTTCTTTTGGTAGTTTTGGCGCCAGATAGCAGTCTTATATCTTACCATTCTTCTAATTCCTCCTCCATCTACCCACGTTTTAAGTTCACCGTGCTATTATCCACTCCATCGGGCTGCTGGAAGAGGCTGGGGGTGGATGTGGAGCTTTAGAAGGCGGCTAACTGTTGAATGAGCTGGGAAGGTAAGAACTTGTTTGCCCGCCAGCTGCCAGCTGCCTTGCTGGAGAAGCAGCAGAGACGGCTGGGACAGCCCGGGTGTTCCCTTAGGCAGCTCGCTATTTTTGCCCCCTTTGAGCTCAGTGTCTATGACAAAGTCTAATTTTGGAATAAGGAGTGGCAGCAATGCTCCTCATACCACCACTGGGGCTGTCATTTTTAGGATTTCCTTCAAGCTGAGAGCCTCAGGGTGGAGCAGGCTGTCTGGGGGTGGGGTGGGGGTGGGGGAGTCAGCGTGGGCTCCCCTGAGGGTGCTGTTCAGGTCCCGGAGTGACTTCTCCCCAGGCCTTGCAGCCCTGACTGCTTGCGGGCTTCAGAGTTAAACCTCAACTGCTCTGTGGCACTTATTGTTGTTTAATTGATTGGTTTACTTCCAAAGATAGTTTAAGCGTTACTCCATAATTTTTGAGACTGAATTAAATTCAACCTAATTTTAAAAGCAATATGCTACACCTTTTTTATATATAGAAGGCATCAAATCGTACAATCCATTTCATTGCACGTTGGAGTCTATACACACTCTTCTCTAACTGCCCCCACTTCCTACCCACCCCACCCCCAAAATCAGTTTTTATCTCTTCTTCTACCCACTCTTTATAGGTTCCGGTTAATTGGTTTAACTTACTATTCTTTTTAATGTACTGCTTAAAGCAATTGGCATCTTTCCTCTGCCAAATTAAGCCCTTTTAATATCCTGCATATTAATTGTCATCCAAAAAACTTGTATTGAACACTTATCTAATACTCACAAAACATGACAGTTCCTCTGGAGAACATAAAGCAATTCATTGAAAGCCTCTTTTGTATCCTTCAAGGAGCTTAGAATCTAGATAAGTAGTTATGAATTATGCCCCTCAAAACATTCAACAACATAGACCTGTGAGTTTAATTTGCTTCAGTCTCTTTGGAGGGCAAATTGTCCTTACTTATCAAAATTAAATTCACACATCTCTCCACCTGGCAATATTGCTTCTAATAATTTACTATCACCATCCACTAGCAGAAGCAAAAATGATGTGTTCACAGAGATGATGTGTTCATGGAAGAAGTCTTTCCTTTATTCTTACATTCCTCTTTATAACAAATATTTGCTGAGCCCTGCTAGCCACCAGGTACTGTACGCGGTGCTGGGGAAACAAAATAAGTGAATAATTGTAAGGGAGAACAGTAGGCTGAATATGACATGTTCTTGCAAGCTTTTGTAAGCACATAACATTTCACAAATGAAAGTGTTAATGTTGGTAACCTTTGGGGAACAAGAGTATGGTTTGAGGGTCTGGGAAGGGGACTTTCATATTTTACTTAGTCTTCTCTTCCATTTAATTTTGTTTTGATTCTTGGCTATATAATTATTTTTATATTAATGGAAAGAGTAGTTGATCTTCTGGCGTATGACAAATTTAACTGATACAACTGGTGGGGGAGAATGAGGATTCTTCCACTATCAATACATAAAAATGCATGATGAAATTTAATGATTTTT
>PVKH010033401.1:0-12015 GCA_004027955.1 Chaetophractus vellerosus | reverse complement strand
GCGTCGCCGCAGCGGGGGGAAGGAGAGATATGTAATAAAATAAATAAATCTTTAAAAAAAAAAAAAGAAGTAAATCTTCATCTGTTTTATCAGGAAGCAGTTGTGGCTCAATTGGCTGGGCTCCCGTTTACCATATGGGAGGTCCTGGGTTGGATTCCCGGGGCCTCCTGGTGAAGGCAAGCCGGCCTGCGCGGCAGGGTGAGCTGGCGCAGCAAAATGACACAACGAAGGGAGAAAAGCAGACACAGAAAAACGCAAAGCAAATGGACACAGCGAGCACAAGCAGCAAGGGGGGGATAAACAAATAAATGAAAAGAAGTCTTAAAAAAAAAGTTTTATCATGAGATTATCATGAATAATTGATATATGAACTAGAAAGTCAAACTTTCAGGCTCCACTTCTAATTTTAGTTCTCTTGCTATTTCTACCACATCGGCAATTACTGCCTCTACTGAAATCTTGAACACCTCAAAGTCATCCATCAGGGTTGGAATCAACTTCTTCCAAACTCCTGTTAATGCTGAAATTTTGACCTCCTCCCATGAATCATTAATGTTCTTAATGGTATCTAGAATGGTGAATCCTTTCCAGAAGGTTTTCAATTTACTTTGCCCATATCCATCTGAGGAATCACTGTCTATGGCAGCTATAGCCTTACGAAATGTATTTCTTAAATAAAAAGACTTGAAAGTCAAATTATTCCTTGATCCATAGGCTGTAGAATGGATGCCGTGTTAGCAGGCATGAAAATAAGCCATTTTGTTGTACATCTCCATTACAGTTCTTGGGTGACCAGGTGCGTTGTCAATGAGCAGTAATATTTTGAAAGGAATCTTTTTTTCTAAGCAGTAGGTCTCAACAATGGGTGTAAAATATTCAGTAAACCATGTTGTAAACAGATGTGCAGTCATCTAGGCTTTGTTCCAGTTGTAGAGCACAGGCATAACAGATTTAGCATAATTCTTAAGGGCCCTAGGATTTTCAGAATGGTAAATGAGAACTGCCTTCAACCTAGTCACCAGCTGCACTGGCCCCTAACAAGAGAGGTAGCCCATCTTTTGAAGCTTTGAAACCAGGCACTGACTTTTCCTTTCTAGCTATGAAAGTCCAAGATGGCATTTTCTTCCCTTTTTAGGAGGCTATTTTTTCTTCACTGAAAATCTGTTGTTTAGTGTGGCCATCTTCATCAATTATTTTACCTAGATCTTCTAGATAATTTGCTGTAGTTTCTATAACAGCACTTGCTGCTCCACCTTGCACTTTTAAATGTTATAGAAATGGCTTCTTTCCTTAAATCTTACAAACCAACCTCTGCTAGCTTCAAGCTCTTCTGCAGCTTTCTCACCTCTCTCAGCCTTCATAGACTTGAAGAGAGTTAGGGCTTTACTCTGGATTAGGGTTTGGCTTAAGGGAATGTTGTGGCTGGTACAATCTTCTATCCAGACCACTGAAATTTTCTCCATATCAGCAAAAGACTATTTTGCTTTCTTATCATTCGTGTGTTCACTGGAGTAGCACTTATAATTTCTTTCAAGAACTTTTCCTTTGCATTCGCAACTTGGCTAACTTTGGTGCAAGAGGCCTGGCTTTTGGCCTATCTGGGCTTTCAACATGCCTTTCTCACTAAGCTTAATCATTTCTAGCATTTGATTTAAAGTCAGAGATGTGCAACTCTTCCTTTAACTTGCACACTTAGAGATCGTTGTAGGGTTATTAACTGGCCTAATTTCAATATTGTTGAGTCTCAGGGAATAGGGAAGCCCAAGGAAAGGGAGAGTGACAGAGGAATGGCTGGTTAGTGGAACAGTCAGAATGTACACAATTATCGATTAAGTTTGCTATCTAATATGGGTGCCATTTGTGTCACCCCATCCTACAATAGTAACAAAGTGTTTTAGTCAGCCACAACGGTGCCTTTTGAAATATACCAAGATTGGTCGGTCTTTATAAAGGGTATTTATTTGGGGTAGAAGCTTACGGTTACCAGGCCACAAAGCATAAATTTCTTCCCTCACCAAAGTCCACGTGGTGGAGCAAGACAGCTGCCGACGTCTCCAGTGTTCAGGCTTCCGGGTTCCTCTCCTGCGGGGCTGCGTTACTCTCCGTTACTCTCCGGGCTTAGCTTCTGTTTCCTCCACAAGTTCAGCTGTAGACCATGAGGCTATCTATGCTTTGCATCTCTCCACAAGGCCAGCTGTAGACTATCGGGCGAACGGTTCACTCCAACATCAGAACTGCTTCTCCAATCTCCTTCTCTCTTCTGTTTCTCTCAATCTGCTTCTCTCCTCTCTGCTGCCTTTTGTCTAGCCTTTTATACTTGAGACCACGCCCACCGAGGGGTGAGGCTCAACGTCCCACTGAAGTGGCAGTTAACGCCCTAATCATAACTTAATCATGCCCAGATGAACAGATTAGTTTACAAACATAATCCAATTTATATTTTTGGAATTCATAATTAAATAAAACTCAAACCATTACACAAAGATTACTGATCATGAGTACCATAACATATAATAATAAAGTCTTAAATATTGCGAGTATTAACCAAAACGTGACACAGACATGAAGTGAGCACATGCTGTTGGAAAAATGGTGCTGATGGATTTGGTCAATGCAGGGTTGCCACAAACCTTCTATTTGTAAAAAACAAAACAAAACAAACAAATGCAGTATCTGTGAAATGTAATAAAGCAAAGTGCAATAAAATGAGGTATGCTTGTTTCCAATTCACTATACTGTTCATTTACATCTCATTCACAGTTCATAACAATATTAAAAAGAGAACCTTATTAGTTACCTTTGGAGGTTACTAGGACATTAACTCATTATTTAGAAAATTGATGAATAAAGGGGGAAAAATTCAATTAAAAAAATATTGGAATCTTCCTTCTGTGTTCCCTCCCCAAGAGTAAGAGAAGAGAGCAGGTAGAATCCAAGGCAGTTCTTAAGAAACTTTAAACTTTAACTGAGAAGACTGGGATTAGGTGATCATATTTACCTGGCAATTAAGGGAACAGGTGTGGCTGGGGAGGAAGAGTTGATCTCAGGGCTCATGCCAGGTAAGCCTCAACTCAGGGATACAGGGGAAAGTGGTAACTTGTTGGCTGTACAAATCTTTTGTACAGTGGCAGCAGAACAGAGAGATTAAGAACATGGGCTCTAGAGTTAAGACTCCTTGGATTCAAATGTAGGTTCTGTCACTTGCTCACTGTGTGACCTTGGGAAAGTTTCTTAACGGAGATGCCTCTGTTTCTTCATCTATAAAATGTGGATAATATTACCCTCTTTAAGAACTATTGTAGGGAGTGGAGGTGGTTCAGGCGATTGGGCACCTCCCTCCCACATGAGAGGCCCCAGGTTTGGTTCCTGAGCACACAACAGACAGACAGTGAGCACAAGTGGGGAGAAATAAATAAATAAAATAAATCTTTTAAAAAAAGAACTAGGGAACCAGCTGCGGCTCAATTGGTAGAGCCCTGGTTTACCACATGGGAGGCCCCGGGTTCAGTTCCCGGGGCCTCCTTGAGAAGGCAGGCCTCCTCGAGAAGGCAGGCCGCCGCGAGCAAGGCAGGCCGCCGCGAGCAAAGGCAAGCCGCCTCGAGCAAGCAAGCCACCTCGAGCAAGCAAGCCGCCGTGCGGTGAGCTGACTTGGCGGGATGCTGCAGCAGGGGGAGACAAGCAGACACAGAAGAACGCAAAAGCAAAAAGGAACACAGCAAGAACAAGCAGCAAGGGGGGGATATATAAATAAAAAATAAATAAATCTTTAAAAAAAAAACAACTATTTTAACAGTCAATGAGTTAATAGATGGTCTATAAATGACATGGAGCTCTAGTTTCCTCATAGTCTCCGTTACAATGAAATGGCTTTGCAAAATATGAAGTGATAGACAATATTATTGCTTGTCTTTTTCTTTGTTTAATCTAAAACCTTTAAAACAACCAATATAGTTCACTAAGCTTCAACAAGACTATCAAGATGAAATACACAGAAATCTACATATGTAATACCAGGTTATGCCTTATCGCTCTTTATGTAAAAAGTGTCATGGTCTACCTAAGCTTTCATTACTGAAAAATATTCTAAAAGGAGCTAGCTATTACTCAGGTTTTTAAAAAGTAACTATATATGAGCATTACTGGAAAAAAGGTAATATGCTTAGTCTTTGCTATAGTCTTTCAAACCTAAGGAAAAGTCTTATGAATTGAAAAAAATTAGAAATTATTGTAGAGCAGGTAACAGTAAGTAACATATTAAGTTTCATTTCTTCAAACTTTAATACTCCTGATAACAGACAAGACCTGTTGCAGAGCTTAGTTAGGGTCTCTGTGGACACACATTAATTTTCTGAGACAAAAAACTGTTAAATTCAAAGGAAATAAAAGATAAAGCAGCTTCTGTGTTTGGTTTAGATGATTAATAACTATCTGGACTAGATACACAGCCCTAGCAATGTCTCTTCAAAGCATCACTGACATGTCTGTTCAAATAAATGAATGTTCCCATCTCCATATCATTTAGCAGGAACAAAAAAGTAAACAAGAACAAAGATATTTATAAAAGAATCTGGTCATCAATCTAACCAGACTTTTACAACATTTAAGGAGGTTCTTGTTTTATAAAAGTGGCAGGACCCCTCAGTTACACCTAGTCAATACATCATCAAGTCAAGGTTACTTTCCAGGTAAACCACAATCAAAAACATTAATAGTAACCTCTGGCACCAAGCCTGCTACATAGAATATGCTCATTTTTGTGGAGTGGATGAACAAAAATAAACAAATAGTACAGCTTGGTGCAGTGTTTTCCAAATTACAAGTCATAACACATAACATCATAGGGTTTTTGAAAAAAATGAAAAAGAAAATATCACATGGTAGTAAGGGGTATAATATTGTTTTGAAACCTTTCTTTCAATTAAAGTGTGTGCATTTGTGTGCCTGTGTGTGCATGTGTATGATGGAGGTATGGGATTACAATGTACTATGGATCAAAGTGTAAAAAGTTGGGAATACATTGGCCTGGTGGTTAGGACACATTGGGTATGAACCCCAGCTTTGCCACTTCCTAGCCTTGTGACTGTGGACAAATTAACTCACTTCTCTAAGCTTCAGCAGCAATTGTAAAATAGAGATAGCAATAGTATTTCTGTCTCATGGAGTTGCTGGGGATCAAATTATATATGTATATAATGATAATAGCTAACATGTACATGGAGCTTACTATGTAACAAGTTCTAAATGTGTTATATATAATAACTCACTCATTACTCACAACAACTCTATGTGACAGATTCTATTATTTGCCCCATTTTATAGAAGATGAAATTGAAGAATGCAGAGGATAAGAAATATACCCAAGATCCCACAGCTAGTAGGCAGCAAAGCCAGGACCTAAGCAGAGCTTCTTGCACCACTATCTAGGATCTGAGACCTTTCACACTACACTATATACTGCTTAGCACAATGCCTAATACATAGTAAGTACCCAATAAATTTTAATTGTTGTTGCTGTTATTAAAAACAGGTGTTCTGTAAGATGAGACCCTGATAAAAATTTATAACTTTCTGTAGTTGTGAAACATTCTGGTATTTTGTTTAAAAAAAAAACATCTTAAACAAAGCAATAAATAGCACCCCCCCCCCCCAAGAAAAAGAAAAGGCTTTGATAGAATTCAGCATTCATTCACTATAAAACCTCTTAGCACAGCAGGAATAGGAAGGAACTTCTTTAATATAATAAAGGCTACCAAAGAATCCTATGCCAAATATCATACCTAATGATGAAATGTTAAAAGCTTTTCTTTTAAGATTGGAAATAAGAAAAGGATGTCCCATTATTTGTGCTGGAGGTATTAGCCAGTGCAATAAAATAAGAAATATACAAAAATTAACCATATTTCTATGTACTAGCCACATCAGTAAAAAGTCCATTTACAATAGCATCAAAAATTATAAAATACCTAGGAACCAATCTAATAAAGATTTACTAAGATTTCTATGGATAACCCAATATATTTCATTAATATAAAATATTTCCATTTACTTAAATCTTGAAGATGATTTAAGTAAATGGAAAGATAAGCTATGTTCATGGATTGGGAGAATTGTTACTAGAAAGAAATTATAGATTCAGTAAAATCCTAACAGGTTTTTTTGGGGGGTGGGGTGGGGTGCTTGAGAAGCTAATTCTAAAGTACACACAGAAATGTAAAAGAACAAAAATGGCAAAAATAATGAAGAAGAGAACTTGCTCTATTATACTAATATTTATTTAAAAAGCTATAGCAATTAAGATTTGTTTTATTGGTCCAAGATCGACAAATAGACCAAAAGAACTGAGCAAAGAACACTACAACATAGTCATGCATATATGGATATTTAATTATAAACATGGCATTGCAAAGCAGTAAGGAAAAAACAGTTTTCTCAATAAACAGTATTGGGGCATTCTGATGTCTATATATGAAAAAGAGAAACTTGATCCTATGTCACACCAAAACTTTTAATTCCAAGTAGACTGAAGACCTAAACATTAAAGGCAAAAAAATATAGCTCTTAGAAGATAATAAAGAATAGCTTCATGACTTTGGCACAGGAAGAAAATTTTAAAACAGGCTGCAAAAAGCACTACCCATAATAGAAAAGAATAATAAAGTTGGACCACATTAAAATGAAGAACTTTATTTATTTATTTTTTAATTAATTTTTTAAAGATTTATTTTATTTTATTACATATCTCCCCTCCCCGCCGTAGCGGCGACGCGCCGAGGCCGGTCACTGCGCAGGCGTGGCTTTCCCCGCTTGTGGGCGGCTTCTGCTTCCATTCACAGCCAGCTCTGCTTCAGTTCGCGGGTGGCTGGCTGCGCTCCATTCGCAGGCGACCTGCCCTGCTCGTGGCGGCTTTGCCCTGTCCATGGCAGCTTTTTGCCCTGCCCATGGCGGCTCTGGCCCGCCCATGGCGGCTTGCCCTTCTCAAGGCGGTCTGCCCGCTAGGAGAGGTCCCTGGGAACCGAACCCGGGGCCTCCCATGTGGTATATCGGCGCCCTACCCACTGGGCTATATGGCCAGCCCCTAAAATGAAGAACTTTAAGAGCGTGAAAAGGAATGCCATAGCATGGGAGAAAAAATAGGCAATACATACAACTTGCAAAGCACTCATATCCAAAATATATAAAACTCCTATATATCAATAAGGAAAAGACAACCCAGTAGAGAAATGGGCAAGAGACTTCAACAGGCATTTCACAAAAGAGGATATCCATGTAATCAATAAACTTATGAAAAGATGTTCAAACCTATTAGTAATTAAGGACATGCAAATTAAAAGCACGAGATACTATTAAACATCCATCAGAATGCCTAAAATTAAACTTCAAGCGATGGTAATGTACAATAACTTTCCCATACTGCTAGTGGGAGTGTTTATTGGTACAATAGCTATAGAAAACAGTGTGTCATTATCTATTAAAGTTGAAGATATACCTATCTTATGACCCATTCCCAGATATAAACCTAAACTAAAAGTACATTCATGCATATCAGGAAACAAATTCAAGGATGTTCATATCAACGTGCTTTGTAAAAGTCCTGAATTAAAAATAAGCTAAATGTTCATTAACATTACTAAAGATAGTGTATATTCATACAATAGAATACTGTATAGCAATAAAAATGTTTGGACTATTGCAACAATGTAGACGACTCATAAAAACGTGATGTTGGGTAAAAAGAGCCATAAAGAAAAAAATACATATTATAGGATTCCATTTATATTAAGATTAAAAATTAAAAAAAAAAAAGGCAAAGAGAGGAAAGAGTATGGGAGGGGAGAGGGTTTTGGAGTTCTGACAATGTTCTATTTCTTGACCTAGGTGGTTCTTGTTTTATAAAAATTTATTACTTATAATAATATTCTTTCTTCACTTGTAACAAAGGTACCACACTATTGAAAAGTGATAATAATGGGGGTGGGATATATGGGAATTCTGTATATTATGCATGACTTTTCTGTTAACCTGTTTCTCTACTAAAGTTAATTTTTAATTCATTGTGCTGTATACTTGAAGTTTAGGTACTTTTTTCTAAGTGTTATATTTCACAATAGAAAGGCTGAAAAATAAAAGATAGCAGGGCACTTAGGAAAGGGAAAGGACATGAGCAATTGCAAGAAGAAGGAAAACAAATGCAAGGTGTGTTTGCAGGAACTGCACAGGATATTATAGTTAAATAGATCTTATGGAGAAGTGATGGAAGAAAAGTCTAGAAAACTAGTTTGGGATAGACTGCCATGGATTTTATCCTATTGATAAATGGCTACTGGGAGTTTTGAATAGAGATATGTCAGGATGAAAGTAGTGTTTTGGGAATATTGATCTCACAGTGATGTGCAGGGTACAACAGAGAGAGGAAAGAAAGATGGCATTAACACCTAGGTAACAGGAATGGCAAAGAATAGATGAATGGAAATGAAAAAAGCTTAGGGAGACTAGAATGAGACTGTTGACTGAATTGCAGAGGAGACAAGAGGGTAAGAGGGATGGGAAAGTATTAAAGATGAACTAAAGTTTCTAAACTTAGGTGGTTGTGAAAAACGTGGTATCAATGATAGAAAAGAGGAAAGCAAAAGCTCAATGAGGGGCAAAATCAATGGCTTTAGTTTAAGAGAGCATGATGGACGAGTCTAGCAGAAATATTCTAAAGGCAGTTTTTCAGGAGACAATGATTAGGGGTAGAATTAAGGATTTGGAGAGCCATCAACACATGGAAGACTTGAAGCTACTGCAATAGAGTACAGCTCCAAGCGGGGAGGGAACATGCGGAAAAGCAGGAGCAGGATAAAACGTGGATGTGGAGAGGGAAAGGTGACACCTAGGGAAGGAAAGTGAGATGACATGTCAAAGAAGAAAGAGAAGGAATATAAATCCATGATTATCAGAAAAATAAAGGACAAAATGGGTTTCACAAAGAAGACAGTATTATCAAATACAACACAGGTCAAAAGGTGTGAGAAATTCAAAAAAGGCCCAAAGATCATTGCTGAGATCAAGTTCAGAAATAAGTAGCTATAGAACACCATGTATTCATAGAGTAAAAGAGAAGCAATACTTTGCAGGAAGAAGCAACAGATTCAAGCAGATGTTGATTTTTTAACTAGGAGAAATCCATGTGTATTTAAAGAAGATTAATATAGGGACAAGGGCTTTTAGGAGGAGAATGAAATGTACTTGGCATACTTTCAAAATAAAAACTTGAATGAGAAGTGGGAAAAAAAAGGTTATTTTAATTTTGCTTATATATTTTATTTTTATTAAGAAAAAAAAGTGACTTGCCCAAAGTTGGAAAAGTAAAGTGTTTTGCCTAGGGCCACATAACAAGTCAGTGATGGAGCTGAGTTTCAATTTTATTACTTTTCCAAAGACAGATTTCCCAGTTTATCAAACTACTCCCTATGGGGATGGGGTACAGGAAAAGGATGGTAAGTTCAAGATAGGGCATCGGTGCTACTGCTACCTTTTTTTTTTTTAACCAAAGAAACAACAGGAAACACAACAACAAAATCTCTGAAAGAAAGAACTAATTACATGTATTCTTACCATCCTGTAAGTGTGCACTAAGTAGCAAACAGTTCTACTTTAATTTAGATTAAATATAATCTAAAGCCTATAGAGTCCAAGGGCCTCTTACTCATATACCTCCACTCTGCTCTGCTATTACAAAAATACCTCCTCCATCCCAAGAAGGGCATTTTACCCATTTCAAGGGCTCAAGTTACACAAATTACATTTGGAAACTGATTTTTATCAAAACCTGCTTTTCAGACTGTGATGAAGGCCAGATTTAGGAAATGGAGAGTACAGCTGCTTACTTGACCAAAATGATCCTGACAACTAAGGCAATCTGGAACTTGCCTGGCTAAAGGGTATTTAAAACAAAGGGAATCTGTTTCAACTTGATTACTGGTTCCAACTCCCTGATCAGTTGCACATTCTAAGAACTGACTCCACTTGTTTCATAAGTTGCCACCATCTGAAATGAAGGCCTTGAAGTGTGTGGCAGAATTGAAATTGGGAACAGGTACCCTCCAAAATTAATTTGCGACCATAGAATTTAAACAGAAATAAGTAAAAATAATAGGATTTTTTCCTCTCTCCTCCACTGTACATACCACTATAAAAATCCATTTCCAGAAGCCACACATGGAATTTCTCAGAGGACATTTTAAAAAACTGATACCACTTGAATGAAAACAAGTGAGCTATTAAGAAGATTGGTATGGACTAAATGTTTGGGAGCTATCTTTACTGATCACTGAATAAAAGATAGATGGGAAAATATAAAGAAATGTTACCAACACCATTAACTGCATAGGCCTGTAAACAAAGGTGAAATGGGTCACAGATCAAAAATTAGCTGAAGTCAGAAGAAATGAGTCAAGGGAAAAGACTACCTCATTATTCAACAACCCAAAGAAAGGTGGAGGCACGAAAATAAAAATTCAGACTACAGTCCCTAGTTCCTTCAAGTCTTCTACATGCAGGAATCCTTGAATTAGGAATCAGGTTTCTATTTGTGATGAAAATAGTTTTCATATTCATGCAAATTTAGGTTGTGCAGTTGGAGAAAAGTACCTGCAAATCTGTGGTTTGTTCTATTTGAACAAACCAAATCCTTTTAAGGATCTCTTGTTCAGTTAGAAAAAAGTTTGTTGAGTCTGAGGAGTTTGTGAAAAAAAAAAAAATACATACATACACACACACACATATATATACATATATATATGTAAACACACAGACTTTTCATTAATAGAGAGCTTAGACCCAACCCATGTACTGTAATTCTAAACATATAGGTACTTTTTAAGTTGGAAATATGAACTAGACAATGATTCACTAATAATTATTACTTCTTATTTCCTGCTAAGACTCATCCCTTGACATTTATTCACTAATATTTGAGGGCTTCTCTGTGACCTTCAAGTTACCTCAATGTAGTTGGGGATAGGAAGATAGGCATCAATCACATATTTTCAATACAGAGGAGTCAATACTAAACTAGAAAGGGATGTGGTGGCTACAGGAAAGTGTTTTTGAAGTCAGATGGGGAGGCAGAAGGAAAGATTATTTAGAAGTATCATATGAACTGGGCCTTAGAGTAAAAGTATGTCAAAGGGTATTCCAGCCAGAGGGAACATCATAGGCCAAGACGTTATGTGCTCTGGCGGAAGCGGATGTGGCTCAGGCAACTGGGCTCCTGCCTACCACATGGGAGGTCGCTGGTTCAGATCCTGGTGCCTCCTAAAGAAGACAGTGAGCTGGAATGATGGGCAGGTGCGGTGAACTGACACAACAAGAGACACAAGAAGAAAAAGCATAATGAAAGGCACAACAAAGCAGGGAGCAGAGGCTCCCAGTGCCTCCTAAAGACATAACAGGCAGGCACAGCAAGCTGACGCCACATGATGATGCAATAAGAGACACAGGGAGGAAAAACATGAGAGACACAATAAAGTAGGGAGCTAAGGTGGGTCAAGCAATTAGGCACCTCCCTCCCACATCAGGGGACCCAGGTTCAGCTCCTGGTGCCTCCTAAAGAAACAAGGAAGACAAACAGACAACAGCAGGTACAAAAACAAGGGGGTGGGAAGAAATAAATAAATCTTTGAAAAAAAATAAAAAATAAAAAAATAAATGTGCTCTGGGAGTTTATCTGAGGCAGAGTGGTAAGGGGAATGGCAATAAACGTAATTCTGAACATGCAATTCTGGAGTAAAAATGACTTAGATAGGGCTGAGGGAAGCTCATCAGTGGGGCCATGAGCTGAGCACACCATGTCACTCTACACTATGTCCCTTGTTAAGGTCTGAGACTAGGGCCAAAACTGGCCCTAACAGGCCCCTCCCTGTTCTTGAGGAGGTGAGTCCCCAGAGAATGGGACTCCGCATGAGGGCAGACTGGGCAGGAGATGCTGTGGATCCTGTACCCATGGTAGGGCCCAGCAGATGCTTCCTTAGC
>PVKH010033400.1:0-12023 GCA_004027955.1 Chaetophractus vellerosus | reverse complement strand
CCCTGCCCGTGGCGGCTTTTGCCTGTCCGTGGCAGCTTTTTGCCCTGCCCACGGCGGCTCCGGCCCGCCCATGGCGGCTTGCCATTCTCAAGGCGGTCTGCCCGCTAGGAGAGGTCCCCGGGAACCGAACCCAGGGCCTCCCATGTGGTTTCCCAGCGAGCTCTTTATCCACTGAGCTATCTAGCCGGGCCCTCTGCATTTTCTTAAATGAGGCAACCTCTCATATTTTGAGACAAGTCTGAGCTACTTGTAAGGTTTGAAACTTGTCATATATATAATCTGAAGAAAAAAAATCAAGTCAGGGCTATAAGGATTGTGAGAAATTTTAAGCATTTGCATTAAATGAATTAACAGTTTTAATTGCAAAATAATGCAATGCAAAATTGTTTAATTTATAACATTTATAGGATTTTTATTTTATATTTGTTCATTGTGTAGGTAAGTGGTGTGGTTCAGTGAGAAATCACAAAGTCTACGGCTGGAGGAAGAAGCTCCTTTTTCTTCCTGTCCTGTCAGTGTATCATTTTTACTGTATTCACAAACTCAATTGAAGATGATTTCAAAAGTCAAGTGAAGTTTATCTCAAAACATGTGACCAGGAAAAAATGGAAGGCCTTATTAAAATGACACTGCACCCCCATCCCCTGTTCCTATAAATCCTCTTAATTATTGAATTTAATTTTAATTGCATTTATAATTATTAATTTTTAATTTTAATTTAATTATTAATTTTGATTCTGGTGTTTCTTTTTAAGGAAGAAAATATCCAGGAAACATTTCTTTCCTTAGGTCTACTAAATTAAATTTTTACAAAAATAAGTAAATATGTTAAAATTTTATAAATAATGCTAAAGTGCTTTGCACTTAGAAATGACAAACCAATTGTAATGACTGGGAAAGCCAATAAACAACATCAGTGGAACACAGCAGCCTGTGCTACTACTCTGTTTTAAATTTAAATCAAATAAAAAACATTCTCAAATTGATTGCAGAGCCACAATTTTTAGGATCAACCTGAGATATGAGTTGGTTTGAAAATTTAAATCACTATCTTTATATCTACTTAAAGCTTATCCTCTGATTCTAGCCCTTTTTCGGGATATATTTTCCAAGAACTCGTTCATGAGCTCCTCTTATACTCAATCAATAAATATAAAATGGTAGAGGAGAAGGTGAGCAATTAAAATTTAATGTATTCTAATTCCCATATGTGTTGATTTTCTTTTAAAAAAAAACCGATGTTATTTCTCTCAAATCAAATTGAAGCAGCATTTTGTTTTTGGTTTTAAGTGCTATAGAGAAAATGTTAGTCAATGGCTTCCACTATAATTAAATCTTAGAGAACATTTATCTCCATTAAATTACAAAGTTTCATATTTTTAAAAAATTAGTAAAATACAACTCCTGGTGCCTCAGCAGTGATTCACAGCCCTAGCTTCACTTAGAATCACCTGGGGAGCTCCATCTGGTACCCACTTCCCATGGATTCTGATTGAAATGTTTTAGGGGGCAATGTTTTTAACAGCCTAATGGTCTAGGGAAAGCTGGCTAGAGGTAGGAAGATGTTTCTTGAACGTGTCTTTGCTATGTTGTTATGCTACTCAAAATGTGGCCCAGCAGCCCAGGCATCCCTTGGGAGCTCGTTAAAAATGCAACATCTGAGGGTCCACCCCAGATCTACTGTATCAGAATCTGTATTTTAACAGGAGCCCCAAATGATTTGAATGCACTTTCGATTTGAGAGGCTGTGCTTTGGGATCTGCTCTTCCTTTTGAAGGCACCATTCTTAGTTCTTGGAGATAAACAGGCTTTCAAAGACATGTGAAATTGAGGTTAAACCAACCAACCAAACAAACAACAACAACAAAAAAAACAGTATTGCCAATCTCCTACATTGTATCATTTAAATGTGATATATGTTTCTGTTGATTGAAACACTCAGCTTTCTCTCAATGCAGTCAGGTTCTATGAAAATTTGCTTGGCTATTGTGGAATTAGAACCAGAGGAGTTATGAGAATCACCTAAGATATATGATGCATCTTCTCACTATAAGAATAGACTTGCCTTTGGGAATACCTTGAAGCCTCTTGGCTGCAACACCCTGCCCTGCTCCTGTCTCCATGGCCAGGGAATGAAAGCACCGCACTGGAAAAGCTCCCTCTAGGGACAGGACTCTCAAGGCTCTGGTGACCATTTTGCTTTATAAAAAAAACTATCTGCTTGCTTTTCTAACTATTTTCCTAATTCTATATAGCCATCATTATTATCTTAAATGTGTGATATTTTATTTAGGTGTTTTATTGAAATGTTCTTTTATATATATGCAGAGTTGGTCTAAAACGCTATCCCATGTAATGCTTCCTTTATTTCCCTGCTTCAGATTATGTGGGGCTATTACTAGGTGCACAGGACGAAACCAAAGAGCAAACATTTAACGCTTGGCACTTCATAATTAATTTTATATTTCATCTCAGCTATTTAAAGTCAACCTACGATATAAAAAGTTAAACTATTTTCAAAATGTTCTTCCAAACAATGCGATTCTAGAGACTCCTTTCTTCCAGTCTGGGACATTGTGACACACTCTGATGTTCCCATTTATGAACATTGATAAGAAAGCTAAAACATATCTCCAGCAGCAATTGTCATGTATATGTATGTACAATTTCTTTTCCCAGGGGTATGGTGGCTATATTGCATCAATGATCCTAAAATCAGATGAGAAGCTTTTCAAATGCGGATCAGTGGTTGCTCCGATGACAGACATGAAGTTGTATGGTGAGTATTTGCTGCAGAACAACCTAATGTAATGTATTGTTTTGCAGAAAAGAAAATCCCAATGCAAAGGAGCGCGATTGGCCTCATTTATCAAGTGTTATCTGATTATGCTTTCAGCTGTTTTTCCCCTCCCTGATTCAGTCAGTTTTACTGGAGCGTGAAAATTATATATGAAATGTGAAAATGAAATAATGCTAGCAAGATGTTTTCTTAGCATATTCTGAAATTTCAAATGTTTTCTTTGGTTACAGCCTCAGCTTTTTCTGAAAGATACCTTGGTATGCCATCTAAAGAAGAAAGCACTTACCAGGTCAGTAACTTAAACATAATGAAGACAGAGTAATTTTCTGTTCTTGAAAGTTCAGTCAAATTGTATATGTAAAGAGACATCTAAACATAGAGGTATTTGTGTTTTCTTTTACAGGCATCTAGTGTGCTACATAATATTCATGGCTTAAAGGAAGAAAATCTATTAATAATTCATGGGACCGCTGACAGTAAGTACAGTATTTGGTGCTACTGTTTGATGGAGTCTGACCTTATACAAGGTGTACACTAAGTACCCACATATACAGGGCCTTGTAAGAAACAGAGAAGAGAAGCACAAAGAAATAGGTGTATGAGCTTTCTTAGAGAACACTGAAAGCCGAAGTCCTAACCTCAGGAAGAGGAAAGAAGCAATCCCAATATATGAGGACGGGAAGCAATGAGACTCGCACTGCAACATGGACCAAAAACTTCCCGTGATAATGCAAATGTTCTGTAGCTGCACTAATACAGTAGCCACTGGCTACATGTGGCTCTTGAGCATTTGAAATGTGCTCTGTATGCCCAAGGAACAGAATTTTTAATTTTATTGTATTTTAATTAATTTAAATTTAAATAACCACCTGTGGCTAATGACTACAATATTATTGAGCACCGCTCACATGGAAATCAGCCTGGAAGACAAGATGATAGCAAAATGGTGTCAGCACTGAGATGAAATTCTGATGAGGTTACTCGCCAGAATGAAATCAAAACAACTTTAACAAGCACTTTCATAGCATCTCTCATTTTTTCCTCACTATACATGGGTGATGGATGTGATTGATAATACTTGTAATAAATATCATTTTATATTCACATGAAGCTTTTAAGGCTCAGAGCATTTATATTTTTATTGGCCTATGTGATCCCTTACAACAGAGGGCTACATATTTATAGCTCCAGTAATACACAAGACAAATAAATTTCAAGGAGGAATACTGGTTTGTCCAAGGCCACCTGGCAAGTGAACATGAAAGGGAAAAAGCTTTGAATCAAAATTTCCAAAATCTTGAACTTAGTTTTGTTGGACCACACTGCCCTGACTCAGTATTTTTAGCCCATTTTACCAAGAAAATCACACAGCAATAATATTATTATATAATCAGTTCTCAAACTTAACATTCAGGCATCTCAGGCTGTGGTTAAAGTAGAGTTTAGATCCATACTGATATTAATTCATAGCTGAATATATAAATGAGGGAGAAGAGACAAATCTTCCTTATGAAGAATTTCAAATAATTTATGTAGCTACTAGGTCTTCAAGGAGGCAGAGCTGAACTCTCCTTCCCCTACCCCTTGAGAAATGACTTACAAATCTTACAGTATAGAAAAGGGAGGGGTGAGAGTACCTTTACAGTTGAAAAACTTGACAAGCAGTACCTCAACCAGGCGATCAAGGTCAACACCACTGGCAACAAGTCATGTTGAGGGCATCTAGCCTTGATATATGATATGATAAAAATGGGACTTTACCTCTTGTTGCCTTCTCCCCAAAACACATACCCCAGTCAAACCATGAGATAAAAGGCAGGCAGATCTCAATTGCAAAACATTCTGCATAATTCCTGGTCAATACCACTCCAAGTACTACTCAAAACTTTCAAGGTCATCACAAATGTGTGAGAAACTCACAGACAGAAGAGGCTAAGGAGACATGGCATTTGAACCTGGATGGGACCCTGGAGCGGAAAAAGGCCATGAGAGAAAACCTCGTGAAATTTGCAAAAAAGTGTGGAATTAATAGCAATTGACCAGTGTTGGTGTCTTAGTTGTGACAAATGTATCAAAATAATGTAAAATGTTCACAATAGGAGAAACTGGGTGAGGGATGTATGAGAACTCTCTCTATTGCCTTTACAACTTTTCTAGATGTAAATAATTGAATATTGGAAGGGTCTTCCCTACCTCTCTTCACCCTCAACCTATCCCTCACCCCCAAATTAAAGTTTTAAGCATCAGCCTATCCTTTATTGATCTTGCAGTCATCTCTTTGAACCTTTCTAAAAATTTTGTTAAATAAGAAAGTTTATTCAAAATAACAAAATGCAAAAATAAAACAGGACTTTGATGATGCTGTGCCAGTGTTGGTTAAAACATGAGGAAAGCAAACACAAAAGTTTTGAAGGGCATTTGAATTTTGTTCTAAGGTAATAACTTACATATGTTAATAGTAAGAACAATAAGAAGCACTTCATTAGTACTGACTACATGTCAAAATATTTGCTCAGTCTTTTAGTATGTTCTAATTTGGTCCTCACAAAATTATTCCACAGAAGGCATTATTACACTTCTTATTTAACCATTTGGGGGAATAAATTCTAGGTAACTTTTGTAACTTGCCGAAATCATACAACTATTGATTAGTGGAATGGGGATTTGAATCCAGGAATTGAGGCGCTTATTCTCTATGCTCTAAAGTCTCAGCCATATCATTAAATTATGATCAGGGTTAGATTCTTTTATGTCTAGCCATCACCCTAGAAATATATTACTGTTTTTCAAATCTCTCCTTCAATATGTTGTAGCCATTAAGGTAAATCATGTCGTTCCTATCTGACTCAGTCATGGGCCTGTGCTTCCTCCACCTTTACAAAATGCAAGGGGAAGTTCAGCACTGATGCTACAGAGGAAATGCACATGTGTGTGCAAACAAGTATATTCACACATAACCCATCTGGGCCTGGTGGAAAATAGGAGCTCAGGCAGTGACACGGTAATGCGACCTGTATTATCTCCCCAAATTGCCAGCAAATCATTTGCATCAGCCAATCAGACTCAGCCAAGTAGAAAATATCCCTGTTTAGCTATAGCAAGGAGACAAATTACAAATATCAACAGGCTTCACTCTAGAAACTAAGGAGGAAAAATCCAATTGAAAAATCCATGAATGTGGTTATCTTTTTTGCTGTATCTACACAGAAAAAGGTAGGTTCCTTTTCATATGTCTTCCAGTAAACAAGTGAACTATTTAAATTATCAGTTTACTGCAGTCACTGCCCCTATTAAATAGCGTTTCTAGTAGCTTACATTTACAGGGTACTTTTTATGTATTTAGAGATTCCATAGTAATTTTCCCATTAAATAAGAAGATATTTTAAAAGATCTTGGTTACACCTTTTAAAAAGAGTTTAATGGTTGTGTAGAATCTTTTTTTGCCAGCTTGTGGTGTAATTAATCAGTATTATAGAATTAGAGCAATGAAGAAACTTAAACTATTGCTAAACCTATTCTATTTTTTGCAAAGGTAGTTGAAATACTAGCTTACAAGTTATTTACAAAAAATCGAAGGTGTACAGAGGACAGGAATGATTAGCCCAGGTGGCATGGGACCAAACTGATACACAGAGAGATTTGAGTGCCTGGGTCTTCATGGCTAGTTAATGACAATTCTCTTATCAAATCCAGCTCTACTTTGGTGCTTATTTTAGAGTTCTGGATTTGGGGTTCAGACAGAAGGAAAATTGAAGGAAACGGGTGAAACCAGATTGGTCCCCATTAAGTATTTAGTTCCTAACTACTAAATGTGTGCTCTATTTTCTCAACATGGGATATTCTTTTCTAATTTAAATATTAAGGCAGAATGCCACTAACTAACTGAGACTGGCCCCAGTAATGCCCAGAAAGGAATAGAAGGCTGGTTTGCTGCATTAATACCTGAACATTTGCTATGTTAAAATTTTATAATGGTTTAAAAATGAGAACAATGAGAAATAATAAATGATATTTCATTAAGTAAATCTAATTACTGTCCAGTACAGTAAGTAGAGCCTTACTGGCAGCTCCTGATTTTGTTTCTGGCTTTAAATGTAAAGCTCAAAGTTTTATCTCTATCATATCTATCAATTTCCTAGTTAAGCCCAGGTATCATTCAACTAAGTTTGTAACATATGTAAAGTAAAATGGCTAATCTTTGGGGGGAAATGATATGGAAAAGTTCTGATCTTAGTAAAATTATTTCTTTCAAATATCATAATTTAATATCTTTCAGCGAAAGTTCACTTCCAGCATTCAGCAGAATTAATCAAGCACCTAATAAAAGCTGGAGTGAATTATACTATGCAGGTAAGACACTTTTTCTAAAGAATGTGTTTCCTGACCTTGCTCCTTTAATTACAAGATACAGAACCCAGCTTCTTCAAGCTTTAGCTTGTGTCCTGTAGTCCTAGATCCCAGGGAAGAACTGTGTTAGCTATATGGAGACCACGATGCTTCATCTCAAAGAATATGCCTTTGAACTTTTAGTAAGGCCTTCTACTTTACTGAGTTGTTAAAATATGTATTTAAAATCGGATTCCTTCTTCCATGTTGTAGTGGCACCTTCTTTTTGTCCATTACCTTTTTTCTCATCACTCCTTTTATCCTCTTCACTATACCATCCATCATGCTATTAGTTTTTACTATGTTTTTAGGTACCATATATTTGTTCTTTATTCCTAATCACATTGAGAATTTGGATCCACTCACATTTTATAGGTGAATTCCATAGTCTCTTTTAAAAGTTTCTCTTTTCTCTTCAGACTTTTATTCATATCACTAATGATGAATTATTTTAAAAGAGCAATTTTCCATTTTCCTTCATGTCCCTTATCTTGTCTTTCCTCACTTTCCATCAGTGTCTTAGTTTTGTGGGGCTGCAGAAACAATGTACCTCAAACTGCGTGGTTTAAAACAACAGAAATTTATTAACTCACCATTGTGAAGGCCAGAACTCCAAAACCAAGGTGTTGGAAGGGCCCTGCTTCCTCTAGAGTCTGTATGGAAGAAGCTATTCCTTGCCTCTCTCCTGGCTTCTTGTGGTGACTTGCCAGCAATCTTAGTCTTCTCTGTCTCACTCACCACATGGCGTTTGCCCCTGTTGTCTGCCTCTATATGTCCAATTGTCCCCTTCTTATGAGGACACCAGCCATATTGGATTGAAGCCCCATCCTACTCCAGTATGAACTCATTTTAACTTGCCTAATTCCATTTGTAATGATCCTATTTCCAAATAAAGTCACATTCTTCGATAGTGGAGATTAGGAATTCAATATACCTTTATGTGGGACCATAAATTCAGTCCATAACAATCAGTTTTATCATAAAAGGTAGGGAAAATGTTTTGGAGAAATATGATGAGAAAAGAGAAATTAATACACCATTTTATTTATGCATTCAATGACATTTAATAAATACTTATCAAGGACTCACTTTATGGTGGCCAATATGCTAGATGAGTCAATAAGACATTCTTTATATGACCAAGGATCTTCCAGTTTGGTGGTATAATCATAGAAAAAATAAAAATTAATTTTCATTCCTCAGCATTTGGAAGAACAAACCTATCTAAACACAAAATACTAGGGTTAGTATAATAAAAGATAAATATGTATAAAGAAACAGATTTCAGGTCAGGCCCTAAGCCATGCCAAGGATTATGGGGCTTTATCACAGGATCATGTGGTACCACTTAAAAAGTTTTCACCCAGAAATTAACCTGATCATTTTTGTACTTAAGAAAAACTACAATGTCATTCATATTGTAAAGGACATAAACAGGAAAGAATTGAATCAAGTTGACCCTTTTTTTTGCCAAGCCCTAATTTATATACAAAGACTTTTGTTGTCTCAATTATTGAATATGATATGCTCATAATAAAAAAATACCTTAACATTAAGAACTCAGAGTTGAATTAGGTGAGATTTCTCCAAATTTCCATGTCACTGGTGCTAAATGAATGCTGAGAAAGAATGACTACTTTGGTAATCAGAAATCTCTTTCCCTTCAACATTTTAGGTTTACCCAGATGAAGGTCATAATGTATCTGAGAAAAGCAAGTATCACCTCTACAGCACAATCCTCAGATTCTTCAGTGATTGTTTAAAGGAAGAAATAGCAGAGTTGCCACAGGAACCAGAAGAAGATGAATAATGGACCCTATTTATACAGGACTGAAGGGGATATTGAGGCTCAATGAAACCTAACCAAGAGACTTTAATATTGCAGATGCTCCAGAATTTCAAGGGCAGCTTAAGGAGATGACACTGGAACAGCACACTCAGAGACAATGAACTAGAATTTGATTATAGAAGTCCAAGTCAGTGTTGCCAAGGGTGCAGAACCTGTTTCTTTGTAGAATGAAGGTCCAAGGGTTGGTTTCCTGGGAGAAATTAGTTTTGCATTAAAGTAGGAGTAGTGCATGTTTTCTTCTGTTATCCCCGTCTGTTCTGTAACTAGTTGCTCTCACTTTAATTTCAATGGCCACCATCATCCCAAGTTATCCTCAGCACTTCAGTCCCTGATCAGATGGCTGGGCTGCATTCTAACACTTTACTGTACCGTTACAATAAGTGCAATTCCTTCATTGTCTATTATTATGCATAAGAAAATATTCAATTAATAAAAAACAGAGTATTTTATGTAATTTCTGTTTTTAAAAAGCATTATTAATTAAATGGGTCAAAGACATGTAGAAATATGGAATTCAGCACCTTCCAAAGTTCAGCCATTTATCGGTAGATATAATCTTTAAGTCAACACACGAGTGTATGTTTCACAATATATATACGCACGTGTGCATATGCAGTCTATAAACCTATCTTTACATGTTATTCATGCTACAAAGGATAGACCTTTGATGAATTAGAAGAGATGCTCTTTTACAGGCTATAATGGATGCTTTGTTTAATAAGCCAAATATGATAAAACATTTTTCCAATTCAAATTCTAGCTATTGCTTTCCTATAAATGTTTGGGTTGTGTTTGGTATTGTTTTTAGTGGTTAATAGTTTTCTAGTTGCAATTTAATTTTTTGGATATGATATCTTGTCACATGTAAATTAGATACTTAAATATTAAATTATAGTTTCTGATAAAGAAATTTTGTTAACAATGCAATGCCACTGAGTGCTATTTTGCTCTTTTGGTGGAGAAGGCTTTTTTTAAAAATCCTTGGTCCTTTTATTTCTATCTCCCAGTGCAGAATCAATTCTCATTTTCATTGTAAATGCAAAGAGCTGGATTATTTCATTTGCCAGTTCCTACTTAGTATTCCATGCCTGCCCAATGCATCTGTTACTGTTTAATTTAAATCCTCTGGTGAGAATAAGAATTGAAATATTTTTATTCATTGACCAAAAAAGTTCACAAACAGAGGTGTTTGCTATTTAATTTGTGTGGAAGGCACAAAATGCATCAATTCCTGTGCTGTGTTGACTTGCAGTAGTAAGTAACTGAGAGTGTAAAATAAATTTGACTGTATGAAGTCAATTTAAGGCATGAGAATATTAACTGTGATGACTTAAGTCAAAGACTGTCTTCTAATTTCTCTTAAGGGACATTCCAGGAGATATCTAACAATCTGTAACAAGGCTTAGAAGTTTAGATAAACCTAGGGAGTATATCGTATTTTTGTGGTCTTAGAGAAGCCCTGAGAATATCATGGATCTCCATGATGTCAGAATGCCAGAAGGAAACATTAAAATATTAAGGATTTGCTCAGTCATCCTCCTGTTTTGTTGAAAAATCCTGGGTTTTTGGAAATGTGTGAATCAATGATCGAGTAACCCACTTTTCTTCTGGATGCTTTGAAAGTGTCTTCAATGCCCAGTTGAATTCAATTTCAAATGGGAAAGTTTCTCTGCTTTGAAAGACCCATTGCAGGTCTTTTTCAAGAATAGTAAACAGGTTTTTTAAACAAAATAAGTTGTAATGATTAAGAGGAAAGTTTTGCCTATTTTATTAAGATGGAAATTTCTTTTTAGGCTGATTTGAAGTCCACCTGAAGCTTTTTAATCAATATTTTAATCTTCAGCCACTAGAGTTTTTTATGATGAAAATAATTATGTTGTCTGAAAGATGTGGTTTTATTGATTGTCAATTTGAGTAACACTTAAAAGTATTTACCTTTTACTGTTCATCACTTCTCTTGTTTTATTATTCTTATCAATGCTTATCTATTTTTAAATTAATTTAATACACTTTCTAATGTGAATGGCATTTGTCTGGAACCCACTTTGACTTCAAAGACTAAGTATATCTCCAGTGAAGACATACTGTTTAGTTGGAAGGAGAAAATTTTTCATCTCGGTGATTATTTGAGCTTTAACGATTGGGCCGCTTTAGATAAATGGAACACTCACCAACACAATCATTGTATTAAAGGAATCATGCAACTGGATATTCCCTTTATCCATTTACCCCTTGTCATAACTCCAGTATTTGATAGATATTTATGCTCCCTAGAGTTTCCTAAAAATCCAGCAGCAAGCTTGTCAAGTGTTATTTTCCCCTTAAAGCTAGAAAAACTCAAGATAAGCCAAAAATCTCTAATATAACAGGTAAGCAATATTAAGTGATCCATGGAGATAAACACATAACATTTTGAAAGTATCCTTGAAAAGGAAAAGTGTTTTTTTTTTTTTCACTTTAATTGCCTTCATTAGGAAGTCTCTAACTCAACACTTAGAGGCTAAGGAGACTATATTGATCCCTTTGAGTTTTGTGATAGAGTTGGGAGGAGGGAGACTCTTCAAAACACAAATCTCAGCTTGCTCTGAGAAGCCTTTCTGTTTAGATGTTTAGCATAGAAATCACCCCCGAGAGCCTCATGGGTGCAGTCTACTAAAATGAAGGACTTTTCCACTTTGGTCTTTTCCATACGCAGGATTATTTACGCCACCATCCTTTACATGGTGGAGTTTGAAACAGAGGTATGGAATCCAGTTTCTCTCAAGTGTCTAGGTTCATTGGGAGCACGTGGCATCTCTAAAGAGCCATGTATCCTATAACTTTTTTGTCTCTCCTCACTTCCTCTGACCACCTTCCCATCATGCTGCAGCCCATATTGCTTAAGTATAATCTAACACCTCAACTGCACTATCTTTCTCTCTGTGCTCTGGGGATTTTTGACAGCAACGTTAGCCACCTGCTGCAACCAATGGATTCATCAGTCACACA
>PVKH010033399.1:0-12015 GCA_004027955.1 Chaetophractus vellerosus | reverse complement strand
AACAGCAGCTACCAACAGATAACTACCAAGCCACCCTCCCCTGCTAACCACTCCCTCCTTCCTTTGAGTATAAATACTTGTACCTCACCAATAAACTTTTGCAGCTTGATCAGACCTACTGTCTTGCTGCCATTCCTTGTGTCTCCCTGTCCCATACCATTCTTTTTCTCACAGGTTTGGAGGCCCCTGTTGACTGTCCCGCTGCATGGGACAGGGATGGGACATGTGGTTTAAGGAAAAGCAGAGGTTTAACAAGAGTCCCATTCTATTGTTCTGTGTGTGTGTATGTGGAGAGTAATAAACAACCAAGAGCATGTATGTGATATATTCTATGGAGAAAAACTAAATGGAGGCAGTGTATGAAATCAATTGGGTTTCTTCTCATAAAAAAATAATTTTCAGGGAATTCTTCAGGCAGAATATTGCATGTGAGCAACCTGAAAGAGGTGAAGTAGGGAGTGATGCAAATACCTGGTGGAAGTGGGGTTCTGGTAAATGGACTTGCATAAACAACTTCTGGATATAAGTTATTTTATCTCCTATTCTTGCAATGCTATGCATCACTTTATTTTAGTGAAGATTGATTTAGAAATATTTTTTTTTTGTATTTTGACTCAAACTGATACTCTGTCTTTTTTCGAAGAAATTTTCTGCATGATAAATATAAAATTAAAATTTTCTTTGATAGATTAAATTTCATTATACTAATATTTCAAGTTTCATATTTCATATTCCAAATATTTCATATTTCAAAATCTATGTTAGTTTCTATTCCTTGTTAATGGATAGCTCACCCAGAAAAGAGATTTTAAATCAGTCAATCAACTGTTGTCAACTCCCTATTCTTATGCCAGCTCACTTATTGCTAAGTACAGCATCAGTAACCATATTAGGACATGTAGGCAGTACTAACCAATGAAAATTTCCTCCCAACGAACTCCCTTTTACTGTTTATTGAAACCCATTGTTCTTTTCATTCAGTGGAATTCCCCTTTAACTTGTTATGATTGGAAGTTCCCCAATTCATGAATTGATTCAATAAAACTCAGATCTAATGAAAAATTTTGCTCATTTCTTTTAATACTTTCTTGTGCCATTTTTCTTTTTGGTTGTCTTTTAGTAAATTGTAGGTAGCTGCTTTATTGTCATTCCACCCCCAAAAGATCATATGAACAAACTGAACATTTTCCACACTACTTTCTCTATTATCCACTAAATTCTTGACCTCATTTTTGAGTGGATCATTAATCTTTTAAAATGTGTTTAAATAATCATGTAGTAATGACACTAATTCAATCTACTCGTTTTATTTTCATTGAATAATTTTATTTTTCAATAATTCTTGAAATACTTCTTGACATAAAATTAGTTAAAAATAATTTTTATTCATGTTGGTATAAAGATATCTTATAGTTAGCTAAGTAGAATTTAAACTCAATACAAATGGTTAACAGGAACATTGCAAGGGCACCCAAAACTTAGAAGACTGTAGAAAGCCATCATTAACTTGAAGTCTGATATATCAAATATTTTAAATTCAGTATTTTTATCAGCACATTCAAAGAGAAAAATATACAGGAAATTTCTGAAACGAGGAATTGATCATGTGGTGTGGAAGAGAATAAGAAGGTTGGGTGAGTCAAAAAAGAATGAAGAAGAAGAAAAGAAATGCATGATTCATTCATTTTTTAAATGCTGATTCATTTATTAATTGCAAATGGGTACAGCTTTCCTGTTTTCTTCTTTTCCTTGACTTGAGCACAGAATTTTAGAAGCATCTATAAAGTCACTTACAGGCTTTGTCCATATTAGTCATCTAAGCCATCATTCACTAGGGTAAAAAAAATTTAACAAAATTTTACCTAAGCCAAACTATAGGACATGATTCATTCTGGAAAAATCAGAATTACTGGGGGGAATATACTGAAGGTACAGAGAGAGAAGCTAGAAAAGAGATGGAAGGCATACCTGAAGCAAATATTAAGAGCCTACTAAAAGGATATTTAAGAAAAATTTTGTGCAAATAAAATATATTACTACTTCTTATGATAACAAGTAATGTGTTGTATACCTTTACTCCTACAGACACAAGAGTAGGAAAATATTAATAATTTTAAAGGAACAAATAAGTGTGCAAGCTTCTTTAACTTTCTATGGACAATTTTCTATAGAAGAATACATATTAAGTGCAATTGAGAAATAAAAATAACATGCAAATTAGAATCAGGAAATATAAATAAGGTGTTAAAGCCTTTTATTTTCACATAATTATTAAATATTGAGCATTATGCTTAGAATGAATGAATAGGAATCTCTGGTAGAAAAATGAATAAACTATAATCAGCTTAATAATCTTAGTGGTGATGAAAAATTTTCAGGGAAACCAATCTTAATCAGATACTGTGATTGGAAGAAAAACCCTTATATAACTTAAATAAGGAGTGAGTGATTAGGTAGACCAGAGCTTTTATATATCCCTACCTTTATGAAGTTTCAAATTTCATAGGTTATCCATTACATATATTTTATAATGCAAATTATTGTATTGTAAAATGAAGTTGGTAGGAGTCAGATCACTGTAAAATAGAATAGAATAGAACAATTAAAAAAAAATAAATGTGGACAACCAGCAAGATGGCAACAGAGTAAAGAGCTCCTAGAATCAGCTTGTGCTATGGTGCAGTTGGTGATCACACAGAGCTATTTAGAGCACTTGCTTGGGGGGCTCCAGGAGACCAGAAGTGCTTCCTGCAACATTCTTGAAAGAATGGAAAGAGGAGGCTGCCCATCTGCAGAGAAGATTCATAAGTAGACCACTCCATGCCACAGGCGCCTGTGCCCATCCACCACTGGAGGCAAAAGCCACCTTGGGAGCTGTTCTGCAGCTGGAATTGAAAGCTCCACTTCCCAAAAGAGGGGCTGAAGAGATGGTTGGGCACCAACTTCACCTTCTGATTAGTAAACTCAGCTGGCTAAAGTATAATCCAAGGAACAGCAAAAATTTGAACCTGTCCAAGTCAGAAAAAGGCCAGTGGCCACCATCTTAACTCCAGATGAAAGAGGGGAAGTGGGGCTGGCTGAAAATCACAGTGCTGGTAGGGACTGGCTCTTTTCCATCTACATCAGAGTGCCAATCTAGCCTAAGCCCCAGGCCCACCTCCAGCAGGGAGGAAGCTAGGGGGCCCTGTGCCAGCCTCTCCAGGAAATTACAGGCCATGGTGCAGAGGTTGGTAATCATCCTATTTTGACAACACAAGCCACCCAAGGAGCTATTCTGTGGCAGGAAATGGAAGGTCCATTTCCCAAAAACAGGGGAGGAAGAGATGGTTGGCCACCAATTTCAGTTACTGATTAGTAAATTCAGCTGGCTAAAGTATAACCCTAAGAACAGCTAAAGTTTGAGCATGTCAAAGTCAGAAGGAGGCTGGTATCAGCCATTTATACCCCACCTCCAGCATGAGGGTAAGGTGGGCTGACTGAAAATCACAGTGACTGTAGAGACTCTTTTCTTTCACCAAGATTGGCCTACAGTCCTAGCCTAGGCCTCAGCCCCACCTCTATCAAGTTGATGGATACTGAACCAACCTATCCAGGTAACTGCAGGTACATTTAGCTGGCACAGACTGAATAATCATAAGTCTACTGGGGCAACTGAGGTCATCTTGGGCCTGCACTGCATAGATTGCTGCTAATACCTGCAGTGCCATCCCTGTCCCAGGCAGGGGAGAAAGGGCCATGAAGGAAGCTTCACCAGTTTCTGTGGGAAACTACAGTCTAGACCTGCATGAGTTGGATTATTCCACACAGCTTTGGCTATGTCCCAACCCATGGCACAGGAGAAAGTTGGGAGAAGCTCCATCAGTCCTTGGGGCAATGAGGGTAGCTTGAGCCTCCACAACGTATAGCAACATCTACAATCTTGGCTTCTACTACACAGCTGTTGTGCCCAATTTTAGATCCCTAGGAGTATGGATGAGACTACACCAACAATGCAATAGCAAAAGGGAGTTTTATTGCTAACTCGAGTTAGGGTCTAGGCTTCCTGATCATGGGCAATGCCATGGACCCTGACTCAAGGCAGTTATAGGATTTATAAGCATTATCAAGTGCAGGGGGAAAGCATTCAGCTGATAGGTTAAGCAGGTTTCGAAAGGGAGGTTGACAGTGGCTGTGTTGCAAATTCTGAGCCTCGGCTGGGAGGGAGCCTCCCCCGATTCACCCGGAAAGCAATGATGCAGGTTCTGAGAAGCTCTGGGTGGGAGGGTTTATCAGCAGCTTCAAGGACGGGAGTAGGCTTCCCAGTTAACAAAAGTCCCACATTCCTGAGAGGGAAGGGTCCTAGGGATTATCTGAAGTCCTACACAGCCAGCAAGGAAGAAGGGCAGGAATTCCTAAGCTAAAGAGAAAACTGCACCCATCATAAATACTCTAGTAAGCCACATGCCAAGATACCAACAAAAAACGACCAAGAAACAGGTAGATATGGCCTAGTTAAAGGACTAAGATAAGCTTCCAGATGACATCAAGCAGTTGAGACAACTAAGCATAGGTGTCCAAACAAATTTCCTTAATAAATTCAATGAGATGTCTAAAGAAATTAAGGATATTAAGAAGACATTGGATGAGCACAAAGAAGAAATTGAAAGTATACATAGAAAAACAGCAGTTGTTATTGGAATGAAAGGTGCAATAAATGAAATTAAAAATACACTGGAATCATATAACAGCAGATTTGAGGATGCAGAAGAAAGGATTGGTGAACTTGAAGAAATGGCCTCTGAAAGTGAATATACAAAAGAACTGATGAAGGAAAATTTGGAAAAACTTGAACAAGGTCTCATGGAACTAAAGGACAGCAAGAGATGTGCAAAGATTTATGACACGGGTGCCCTAGAAGGAGAAAAGAAGAGAACAGGAACAGAAGGAATATTTGAAGAAATAATGGTAGAAAATTTCCCAAACCTATTGAAGGACATAGATATCCATCTCCAAGAAGCAGGATGTACTCCCATTTGAAAAAATCCTAATAGACCAACTCCAAGACTCATACTAATCAGAATGTCAAATGCCAAAGACTAAGAGAGAATTCTGAGAGCAGCAAGAGAAAAACAATGCAAAATGTGTAAGAGATACCCAATAAGATTAAGTGCTGATTTCTCACCAGAAATAATGTAGGCAAGAAGGCATTGGTATGATATATTTAAGATACTGCAAGAAAAAAACTTCCAGCCAAGAATCTTTTTTTCAGCCAAGAATCTTATATCCAGCAAGATTATCTTTCAAAAAGTAGGGCAAGTTTAAAATATTAACAGATAAACAGAAAATGAAAGCGTTTGTAACCAAGAGACCCACTTAACAGGAAATACTAAAGGATGTGCTACAGTCTGAAAAGTAAAGATATGAGAAAGAGGCCTGGAAGAGAATCTAGAAGTCAAGATTATATAAAAAAGTGTAACTAAAAGCATCAAAAGAGTGGTGAAAAAAAAGATGAGAAATAAAACCCAAATATTCAGGCATAAACTTAACCAATGATTTTAAAGTATCTGTATTCAGAAAAACTACAACTCATTGTTAAAAGAAGTTAAAAAAAGACATAAATAATTGGAAGAATATTCCATATTCATGGATTGAAAGACTAAATATCATTAAGATGTCAATTCTACTCAAATTGAAATACAGATTCTATGCAATCCCAATAAAAATTCCACCAGTATTTTTTAAATAAATGGAAAACATGATTATCAAATTTATTTGGATGGGTAAGGGGTCCTGAATAGCCAGAAACAGCTTAAAAAGGAAAAAGCAAAGTTGGAAGACTTTCATTTCCAGACTTTAAGTCGTATTACCTAGCCACAGTGGTAAAAACAGCATGGTACTGACATAAAGACAGACACATAGACCAATGGAACTGAATAGATGGTTAAAAAACAGACCCTCACATCTATGATCAAGTGATTTTTGACTAGCCTGTCAAACCCCCCCAACTCGGGCAGAACAGTCCATTCAAAAAATAGTGTTGAGAAAATTGGATATCCATAGCAAAAGAAGTAAAGAGGAACCCTATCTCACACTTATTTAAAAAATTAACTCAAAATGAATCAAATACATAAATATAAAAGCAAGAACCATGAAACTTCTAGAAGAAAGTGTAGGAGAATATCTTCAAGACCTGGTGGTAGGTGGTGGATTCTTAAAGGAGATAAGAGGAGGAATGATATGGACTACTGATATTTAATGTATGTAGAAGTTTTGATTAGCTTTACTGTAAAGGTGTGGAGGTGTACAGAGTTGATGATAGCACAATATAGTGAGTAACAGCTGGTTTGGAAATGGGGATGTGGCTGAAAATGGAAGTCTAAGGATGTACATGCCAATTGACAAAAAGCTAGAGAATAATCTAGGGACTGAATAGCACAGTAAACCCAGAGGTGGATGAGAATAGTGGTTGATGACACAGATGCAAGAGTGTACTTTGTGAGTTAGAGCAGATGTAAGTCAGTATTGCAGGGTGGTGGGAATGTGGAGAAGCATAGGAAAAATACAATTGGAATGACCTATGGAGTGTGGTTAACAGTAATAATGTAATATTCTTGCACCTATGCCAAAGATGCACTGTGTTGATAATGGGGGAGTATGGAAAAAGTGTGCCAATTGTATGCTGTGGATCTGGTAATAATTCGATGTTGTTATCTCACATTCTGTAGCAAATATTCCACTAGGGTGTGGGGTATAGATAGAGGGGTGTTGTTTGGGAATTCGGCACATGTGCATGATAGTTTTGTAAGTTTACAAGTACTGTCATAAAAATATATTTAAAAAATAATAGGGTGATTTGGGGAGAAAATACATGAAATGTAAGATAAGGGCAATAATTTATAGTAAGATTTTTGACAATATTCTTTCATAATTTGTAACAAATGTCTCATGATATTGGTGGAGGGTTGATTTATGGGACACTTGAATATTTGCTTTGTAAGTTCACAACTTTTACTATACACTTATTGTTTATGATGTTCAGGTATAAATGATATAATAATAATAATAATAATAATAATAGATTGTGGTGGGGGAAAATACTCTAGTTATTTTGAGGATGTTCTTTAATCTTTCAATTAAAAATGTTTCACAACAATGTAAGGTATTTGTTGTAGGTTGAGGTATGAGAGCCCTGTATGATGCTATGTATGTTTGTTTTGTAAGGTCACAACTATTACTATACACTTATTATTTATGAATGTTCATGTATGAGTGATATACATCAATAAATTTAAAAAATAAATATGTATATACATAATCACACAGTTCTCATAACATGAGCTACCTTCAGTCAGTCCCAAGAATGAGTATTCATTCTCTTCATAGGAGGTTTCTTTTGGTATGTTATGATTATATTAAAGGCCATTGATTGTACATTTTGGATTGAATAGCCAGAAACACCAGGTATGTAGAGTGGGGGAAGCATACAGAGATTGAACATTGAGGAATTTTCTTGTTTGTTTGTATGTCTGTTCTTTGTTTATTATTATTATTGAAGTAATGAAAATGCTCTAATAATGATTGAAGTGAAGAACAACTATGTGATTACACCAAATACCATTGGTTGCACACATTTTTCTTTTTTAAATATAATTTTATTTTTTATAAAAGATACTTAGAATACATAAAATGTTACATTAAAAAATGTAAGTGGTTCTGATATGCCCCACTCACCACGCCTCCCCCTTTTCCCCACATAAATAACTTCTTTCATTACTGTGGTTCCTTTGTTGCAATTGATGAGCTCATTTTGGAGCATTGCCACTAAGCATGGATTATAGTTTTCATTGTAGTTTACCCTCTCTCCCACTCAGTTATGTAGGTTATGGCAGGATACATAATGGCCTGTATCTATCATTGCAATGTCACTCAGGACAATTCTGAGTCCCAAAAATGCCCCACCTCTTTTTCCCTCTCCCTGCCTTCAGCATCTCCAGTGACCACAGTCTCCACATCAGAGATATAGTTTCTTTAATTGCTAGAATCACAATAAGCTTATAGTAGAACACCAGAAAGTCCAGTCTAGTTCATATTTTCTTCCCCAATCCTGTGGATTCTGGGTTTGTGATGTCCACTCCACCTCTAAGTGAAAGGAGGCTTTGATCCCATATGGCTGAAGGATGAGGGGCATTTGGGCCAGGGTGCACTTGGGGCAGGCTTCTAGGGAGTTTGTGAGTGAACATTTTAGCATAGTGTGATTGTACAATTTGGGTGAATCATATGCTTTATTAATATGTGTCAATAAAATTGATTTGTTTAAAAAATCAAAATGATACCTAATCAATCACAGATAAATTATCAAGTTTTTCCATTGCAACAAAGTGTCCCCACATTTTCAAGAAATTTCTCTACTATTCAGTGGACCCAATAGTGCTTGCACCTCACTGAAATGGGCCAATTGTTTTAGTGGGGTTGTCATTTTCTTTATTATTTCTATATTCTTTTCTGCTTTGCTCTCAGGCTATCAGCTGTCACTAATTATGTTAATAAAACTTAGGAGTATGCATAGCTTAATTTCTTATTATTCTGCCCTCAATCAGCTAATAGCTGAGAAAACAGAACTCCTAGCTATATTAAACATCAGTTGAAACTTTTTCACAGGTTATAGTGTGATGCTTGTTCACATATCATTGGAAGAGCATAAATTTCAGGCACTGCTCAGAGGCCTCATTACATACTTGTGTACCTCCATATTCTGAATAGTTGATATACCTAATTGCAGAAGATTGTATGTAGATTACTTTGATAACTAAAAAGCATGGAGATCCAGCCTTAGGGGGAACCTCATGTGTTCATGAATTTTACCTGTAGAAGCCCCAGCAGCTACTCACTGAAAAGATCACAGAATTGTCCTCTTGTGCCTCCCTGAGTGGATGGGGAAAAGTAGCAATTTTAAATATTACCAAAGCATTATGTTCTCCTTAAAATATGCCTGCTTTTCATGGAGACTGTTTTGCCAGACTGTATTTTACCATAGTTTATTTGACCTTAGGAAAGGGAAATGACCAACCCCAGCCTACTCTTACCTTCCTGTTTCAACTAATGGGTGAAAAGAAAATGGTGAGAAACACTTGTGAAAGTCACAGCCCAGGGATACAGCTCACTAAAAGATTCAGACCTTATCATGGAAATATATAATGTTATCCCACACAGACATCTAACATCTAACCAACACATCAATAAGGTTCATTTATAACAAGAGTAGGTTACATCCAAAATAATTACAATACTCAGACTGAATTTTAGGAATCTCTAAGGAAATATGAAGACAACATGAGAAACACAAACAAGGAGACCAGAGGAAATTTTAGCCAATGGAACTTATCTCTACAGGAAACAGAAAACACAGCCTAACTCCTAAACAAATCAATATTATATCTCAAGCTAATGATCTATTGACTTAAAATTCTTGACACATCATGCCTCATCTTCAACAGTAAATCACAAAGCAAGCTAAAGGGAAAACACAGTGTAAATATTAAGGTAAGCATCAGAGCTAAACATAGATATGCCATAGTTGTTGGATTTATCATATGATAATTTGAAGTAACTATGATTAATATGTTAATAACTAATGGAAAAAGTGGACAACATGAACAAACACATGGATAATGTAAACAGAGAAATGGGGAGAAGCAGATAGATGGGGAGATTTTAAGTAAGAATCTAAAAAAAACATAGACAACAAAACATTTTAATAGAAAGACCAGAAGGAGAAAGAAAGGTAAAGAAGGAATATTTGAAATATTAATGCCTGAAAATTTCCCATAATTATTGACAGATACCAAACCACTTATCTTGGAAGCTCAGAGAACACCCAGCATGATAAATATTAATTCATATGTATGCATATATATATATATATATCATAAAAATACCTCTAGGCATATCATATTCAAACTGAAAACAAAAACAAAGACAAAGAGAAAATCTTGAAAACAGCTAGAGTTAAAATTACTATGACAAGGGTGAATAATATTGTGACTCAAAGGGTAATTGAATTGTGTCTGCATATAATTTTCTTGGCCATGCATAATTTCCTAGCAGTGAATCACAAGACAGTGCCAAGATACTGGGTCAAGTGTTGATGCCATTCTTTGCAAAATGTTATGGGAGACAGGGGTGTTAAAATATTCATTGATCTCATGTAATTTCCAATAATATCAGATAATTTTTTTAATTTACAAAAGAATTCCATCAGCTCTTTTCATATTAAAACATAGGGAACAGGTAAAAGAAATTTTCTTCCCATATTTCAAATATATGAGATAATATATCAGTGGACAGAGCATTGAAATATAACAGTAGAATTCTAGATCTTTCAGCAAATGTGTAAAATGGTTTGCTATCATCTAGTTACATATACAAAGAACATATCAATATTTATCTAAGAAGATTTGAATAAATATTAAAGAAAAATAAGCTAAGATTTTATCATTAAAATAAATTAAGTATAGAATATCTGAAATAGGTGAGCCCTACACAGCCATAGCTCATGTAACATTTTATGAGCTAATCTCTAAAAATTTCCCAGTTTTCTTAGGAATTTAAGGGACTTACTGAATGAAATCATTCAAGATGTTTATTAGAAAGGTACACTATGAATGAATTAAAATTTTATGTGACAGTTTATGAACCATTCAAATTTCCATACTTAGCATTTTGCAGGAAATCAAGAAAGATCCATAAAGAATAGAAGTCATTAATGATACTATAAACCAAATATACCTAACAGACACATATAGAACTCTTTACCCAGGAGCAGCAGAATGCACATTCTTCTCTAGTGCATTGAGTCACTCTCCAGGATAGATCATTTGCTATGTCATAAAACAAGTTTTTATACATTAAAATAAATAATTAAAATAATACATAGTATTTTCTCTGATGGACAATGGAATGAAGCTAGACTACTACTACATAGGAAGAATTTAAGAACTTCTGAAAATGTGAAAACACAACAATGCACTCAAACATAATGTGTCAAAGAATAAAAAAGGGGGGGGAATTAGGAATTGTCTTTAGGTTAAGAAAAAAGAAAACACAGCATACCAAAATTTCTGGGATGCAGCAAATGCAGTGATGAGAGGGAAATTTACAACTCTAAACATTTACCTTATAAAAGATGAGAGATCTAAAACCTTCACACATCCTATTATCAAAATTGGAGGTTTTAGAAAAAGAAGAGCAAAATAAATTAAAAGTGAGCATTAAGAAGGAAGTAATAAGAACTAGAACAGTGATAAATGAAATAAGGAATTAGAGAGAAAGAGAGAGAAAGAGAGAGACAATATCAAGCAAACCAAAAGTTGGTTCTTTGAAAAGATCAATACAACTGAAAAACTTTTAGATAGGCAAAAGACACACAGACACAGAGAGACTTTGAAAGCAAATAAGTAAAATCAGTATTGAAAGAGGTAAGGGACTTCTGGGAAGTTGAAGTAGGTAGGAAGAGCTCAATTATCTCACAATAATAAAAAAAGAAGGGCAAGAAGATACCTGAGGGAGCTGCTTTTGGGGTATGCAGAAAAGAAAAGTACTGCACATCATCCTGGAGGGAGAGGGACAGAGAGACAAAGAGTCCAAAGGAAAACCATGAGTTACTCTCCCCTGTGGCTGGGAAAGGCACATACAACCCACCCTCAAGACAAATAACCTCAGTAAAATCCCTATTTCAACTGAGTGGGAAAGATCATTCCTTGGGGGGAAGAGTGGGCTGAAGGAGGGTGGAGAATAGTTTCTATTCAGTGAGTTTGGCCAGCTAAGTTCCCTTTGAATCTCAAAAAAGACCACAGCCAGCACTTAAGTGGCCTCAGGGAGAAGGAAGGGGGTATCTAATCCAGCAGGCTGTCACACAAAACTTCCCTGGGAGAGAGAGGAAGCAACTAGGTCAGGGAGGGGATGGACACAGGCACTAAACCAACCCAGCTCTGGGAAAACTGTTAGAAACCCAACTCTCCTGAGGGAATGGGGTGGGAG
>PVKH010033398.1:0-12014 GCA_004027955.1 Chaetophractus vellerosus | reverse complement strand
CAAGACTATGTTGCAGGCAACTGTCTTATGTAGAAGAGACTTAAGAAGTTCATCTCTCTTGTCTGAAACTCTCCCCTGTACAATGATGATACTATACTAACCCTCATAGATTTTGTGAGTATTACATAGGAGTAAATATATGCAAATGTATAGAACTGTGGGGTATAGGTAATATTTGCTATTTTAAATCTTAATTTTGGAGAAATCAATGCTAATAACTTAAATGGTGTTTCCTACTTTGACTCCTTAGAAACTAGTTTTAATCATTATTGAAATAATTATTTATCAGGCACTTATTCTGTACTAAGTCCTGTTTTATGTATTTGGAATACAGGCCTCTGCCTTCATGGAGCTCATATTCTGAAATATCATTAAATAAACTGCTCTTTATTTCTCAATTAAGGCACTAATCATCTAACACTTCACATTCTTGTTGGAATACAGAGGGAGAATCTGATAGTATCACACTATCACAATTTTAGCTTATTTTTTTTATAGTTTCCCTACAAAAGCATGACAGACTCCCACTCAAAATTTGGTTTGCATATTAAGAGTGATGACGCTCCACATATAAAGAGAATTTGAAACAAAGGTTATTACTTTAAACAAGGAACTCCCCGGGAGAGGGGGATGGGCACAAGCAGGTAGAGTTTTGCTTGGGCTAAGCAGAGGGAGTGGGTTTGGGCTTTTATAGTGGTGAAGGATGGCACTGGGGAAAAGATACCTGCATGGGAGATTTAAACTTCCCACTGATGCCAAAGAAGGTGAGATTATGAGCCTTTACATCAGCCTGTGCAGATGGGGTATCAAAGGAAAGAAGAGGTCAGTATTCAAACATCAAAATTAAGGTTAGACTCTTTATTACACTTGTAATGTAAGTGTGAGATAAAATGTATACATCTTAATTTATTACAGGTTATCTGAAATCTAAATTTGGATAAATAGTCTACCTTCCCTAGTTTCCATGTGATATTGATATCAGTACACTGAGCATCTCAGAAATTCAGTTTTTATAAAATGTAAATTATCACTAAAATACCTGATTTACAGAATTTAGTAAAGAAAAAATATAAGATAAGTTAAATAAGATAGAATATTGTCTAACTAATAGTTTATTCAAAGCACAGATGGCTGCTCTTATATGAATTTCTATTTTCATAATATGTCAAATGTAAGCTTTTGTTTAATAAATGTGTATAAAATAAATTTGTAATGACTTTTTTTAGTTCTTTTGTTTTTATTACTAGTATTATTGGTGCCATTCATTGATATATTTTCTTTTTCTTTTTTTTCAATTTTTAATCTTTTTTTTTTTTTAGGATACATCGATTACATAAATGTTACACAGAAATTTTAGTGGTACTCGTATGCCCCACCTCCCACACCTCCCACAACCTCCCACATATACATCCTTCATCAGTGTGGCACATCACCTGCAATAGATATACACATTTTTGGACTTTGCCACCAAGCATGGACCACAGTTCAGACTGTGGACCACCCTCTCTCCTACACAGTGCTGCATGATAGATGATGATATAAAATGGCCAATATCCTCCATTGCAACGTCACCCAGGACAATTCCCAAGTCCCAAAAAAGCCCCTGTATTACAACTGCTCTTCCCTCTCCCTGCCCCCAAAGCGTCCAGTGGCCACTGGCCCCACCTAATTTTGTAAATTCTTCCATCATGTGAATCACGAGTCTATGACAGGACACCGACAAGTCCACTCTAGTCCATAGCTCTTCCCCCAATCTCGAGGAGTCTAGGATGGTGATGTCCCCTCCACCACCAAGTGAGAGGGGGCTTATATCCCGTGAATACGATGGAAGAGGTTATCCTGCCTGCAGCGGCAGGCTCTCTCCATTCCCCGGGATAGCCATTGTCCATCATCATCTCCCCACTAGGCGTCCTGGGTGAGTCCATTGAATTGTAGAGTAGGAGTTGCAGTTCCACATAGCCTCTGGACCCAGTTGGCACATGGACAGCCTTTAGACTCCGGTCTCTGGAAGTACACCTGAAACTCTGGCATCACATGTGGGTTTGAATAGAAGAGACAGATGGACCATGTGAAGACATATTTCGATCAGACTCTGTCGCTCTCAGGAGCAAGGATTCCAAATTAGGGCCCACTTGTAAGGCACCAAACTCTGGGGCTATCTGCCCTGATATAGGACCTGGATATCTCCAAAGCCTTCAGGAGGCCCTCTGTTTGGGGTGATATACATGTTGGAAGCCCAGGAGGTCCTACTGGGATCTGCATAAGTGTTACCTCTGGGTTGACCTGCGGACTCACTTTGAAGTCTCTTAGCCCTATGAACTCATTTGTCTTTACCAATTCCCCCTTTTATTCAAAGTCTTTTTCCATTTGTACTGCCTATTGACATTTGTTAGCAATACCTCATTGCCAGGGAGGCTCATCCCCAGGAGTCATGTCCCATGCTGGGAGGAAGGTAATGCATTCATATGCTGAGTTTGGCTTAGAGAGAGGCCACATAAATGTGTAATGACTCTTGAATTTTTGATCAAAGAACCAGCTCATTCACAGAATATCTTTAAATCTCATTGATTTTCTAAATTTCTATAGGACCAACAGAAAGATTTTGGGAAAAGCAAAAACAGGTAGAGACAAAATTACTGCAAAATGCCTTCTCCATCTAGAAGTTATATATTTTAATCATTAGAAATCCGTAAATCCCCAAATTTCTTGAAAAATCAAGTAGGTACTACTATATTTTAGCATCTTATTTTCCACAATTACATTTAATCATCCAACAAGAATTCTGAAAAAGTGCATGTATGCTTATTACTGTGTTCCAATACCTGAAAAAAATGTAAGATATAAATATGGCCTATATTTGGAAAATTCAGAAAACTAACTATGATACAAATAATGAAGACCAAACAAAAAAAAATGTAGCTTTTCAGTATTTTTCATAGGTTTAAAGTCTCCAATCACCCATCTCCAAAGTTCTTTAGTCTTCTCAAATAAATAACATTGATAATACAGGTAATATATGGAAATATATAATAAACCATAAGAGTATGGCAAAAAGATATTTGGAAAACCAAACATTAGTCAAAATAGTGTTCCTTGGTAAATTGTACTTAGTTGATTGAATGGAGTGATAAAACGGTCCATTATGTCAACCCTTTGCAGTCAGAGAATTTACAAACTAATTGGGAAAATGTGTGTGCATTTTCTCTCTTTACAGATATATGTCTTAGGTTAAGTGTGTGGAAATGAAGCAACAGGCTTAGAGCTTATTAAGGGCAACTGTGCTGAAAGAGATATTTTAAGCTCTAATTACACCTTACATGTTGCATATGAGTGTGGATGTGTTGTAGCTTAGTCCCAGCTCTAGCCATGGTGCCTCACTAATTGCAACTCAGGAAGGCTGCCTATATCCCAGTGAGAGCATTGTAACAGTGCCAAGATATATGGGCTTTCTAATTTTCGGTTGTATAAAACAGACACAGGAAACAGTGTCACAGTGGCACTAATCATATCAATAATTGACATCTTAGGGTTTACTAATTTGCACATAGCTAATCACAGCAAATCTGTGAACAGCAAAAATCCTAGTAAAACCAATCACAGGAAAGAAGTTTCCATTACTGTAACTGAAATTCCTGAGCTTGCACTCACCATGGTACTCGCTGTCATTGTCATTGCAAGGTACACACTTTCAACTTTCTCAAGGCTTGATGGCTTAAGAGAGTGTCAATAACAAACAGGTGATCAACAAAGCCAATCACAGTGCTGTGGATTGCTGATTAGGTATCTGAACTTTTTAGATTGTACACTAAAGGCAAAATACACATACAAATGTAACTCTATAGATACTGAAATATTTAAAAATGAATGACAGAGAATATAATGACAAATAACTAGGAAAAGCAAATATATGTAAGAATTTTTATAACTGACCAAATTTATTTAGCTAAAATCTTTTAAAAGTTTACCTTACTTGTAACAGCCTCAAATGTGGCAGCCATAGAAGCGCAAATATTAGTTGTGCTATTCTCCCTAGAAATATCTTTATGGAGACAAAACTGTAGACAGGAAAATCAACAAAGCTTTAATTCTCAAATAACATTGATCATTGTAGTGAAATTAATCCATTAGAATCTCTCATTGAACAGTGTGAAATATGTATGCGGAGGGATTGTTGTTCTTAGTTTAAAATTTAAAAAATCATGAATTAATATGTATTTCTGATTGATGTATGAAAATTCATAATAAATAATAATATAGTTAGACATGTTCCTCTTTAAAAATTTAGTTAAAATTTGAAATAAATTCTGTCTACAATTGCTACTGAATGCATTAGCTTTTATTGCCAGACAATATATTACAGGAAGAAAAATTCAACCAAATGACTTTTCAGTGCAGGCAACAAAAAGCTTTTATAAACACATTAATGATGGAAAAGTGTTTTTCACTCAGTATGAACTAAAGCATAATGAAGTTAGGTCTCCAAACCAAAATATATTTTCCCCCAGGGAAAAACAATCATTTAAACAACCATTGATTTGTTACCTAGTGCCTTGACACTTTTTGATGAGCTCCTTCAAAGCATGCTGATCTTACTTATCTGGTAATAAATAATGCATATAGAAAAAGAAAAATATATATATTGTCTGCCAAGAAATATTTTCTTTATGGTTTTTGGATGTTTAACATATGTCCACAGATTAAAACATCACTGCATTACATATGTTAAAATATTCATAAATTGTTTTGATCATGTTTGCTTAGAAATAAGCTGTGTTTATGAGACATATTATGAGCTACATTATTCCTCCCAGCTTCAAATTGTAACATTTGCTATTCTCTCACCACAAAATATTTTGAAAATTTCATAGCAATTTTGACACAGAAATAATCAAGGTCTATATATTCATGATAGCTACTGCAGATAATTATTTTCCTATTTCTTGCAATGATATATGAGATGTGAAAAAATGTACACAGAGTAAGAATAAACAATGTATTTCACTGAAATAGAAACAAATTTGCATTTCATTTTATAAAGGTGTCCTTAATATTTAGTCATGACATTACGAGGAAAAAATATGCAAAATCCTGAAATTATATAACTTATGAATAGAAAACGGAAGATAAATGGTTACAGAAAGTAAAGAAGAGTATTTAAATTAAATGCCCAAACATGGAAAGAAAAAAATTCAAATTTGAACATTTACTTGCAAATTATGATATGCGGATTTGAATGTAAGAATCTCCCCAAGGCCAATTTTCAGGTACTTGGGACATCTGCTAACATTTTTAGATTTTTTGGGCCTGTTATTTTGTCTATGTGTGGGTCACTTTAAAATAACTGAATAAATCAGCTTTAATGTACATACTAGGGAAGTTAGCATTTGAAGCACCCTAATCAAGATTACATAATACTCGATAGTTTTTGAAAGACTTAATCAGGAGTTTATAATCCAGGGGTAGATAATCAAAAATTTAAATATTGTGATTTAAATTTGTTAGCAAGGGATTTACTAAATGAAATAAGGGATGCTTAAAACCATTTCCTATTGTGCTTAATCTATGGGATTTACAAGTAAAATGATACAGAGCTGGTCTATGGACAAGGTATAAGAATTCAACAAGCCCAGTAACAGCATGCTGATTTGTGTCCCAGGTCTTGATTATCCTTTGGTTCCTACCGCAGAACTTCACTCTGAAAAAAAAGGTTCTGGTCACAATGCTTACGTGCAGCTAGTAGGAACTTCCCGAAGCTTACCTCAACAGGCAACACATCTTCATGTGCTTGGTTTCCAATAAATGCTTGTGACTTTGACAGACTGTCGTCAAATTTTGTTTTTACTGCAGCATACCACCTTCTAGCATGGTTATGAGAAAGTAGAAGGGTAGCCTCTACCTATTTCTAATTCTGAGGGATACTGACTTTCTTCTAAATCACCTGACAATTCCAGACATGGTCTACAGTAGTTTTTAATAGGCCCTGAAGCAGCACCAATGCAAGAGCTCTGTATGTGATGACTATGACACAGGTGACTTGGAAAAGAACACATGAACAGAATATGTGGGTTCATGAAGAAGTGAGGGAATCTTTCGCCTCCTTGTTTGAAAGGTGGTATCAGATTGTTGAAAGGGTAGCTAGGCTCCATCAGAGGATAGGAAATCACACTCAATGATTCTGGGAGCCAAGGGGAAGCAGGAGAGTTTAGTTGCTCTTGATAAGATCCTACCACTTTTATTTCAACAAAGGCAGTTCTCAATACAGTGACGTTACATCAAAACATGCTTTTAACTTATTAAAATTAAATTTCAGATAGACAATGTGCACATGCCCAAAGTGGCATGGGAGATGATAGGTGGTTTATCCTCAGTTTAAATTTTTACATATTGTTCATTTTGTGAACCTTTTACAGCACTAAGTATGATTCTGGAATGTGAAGAAATATATTTCATATGACCTTTCAACCTCTAGTGCATTAGCCAAAGAAGCATCCAACTATCCAACGCTGTAGGAAAAACTGGCTCTATTGTTTATTAAGAAATTGTATGTTAACCAGAAAAGCAGCCCTTTTACTGATTTTTAGGATAATTCTGATTATTCCTAATTTGACATTTTGTTGTTGTTGCTGTTTTGGAACCTAAAGTCGAATACAGTCAGTCTCTACAGCATGCTCTACACATTAATGTTCTACATTAACTATTTGTTCATAAGATTTTTACAGCTGAAACAGCTTCAAAAGCCACTAGACCGGGCAAAATTTGAGACCATATCCCGTTCTAAAATTACTTGGTATTATATTTCCTTTGTCAAATAAAAAACAAATGTGGGACTTAGGTAAGGAGACACTTTATTTCAAAGGATTATTGCAGGAGGGAGGAAAATGACTATTGCAATAGGGAGAGCACTCCAACCATGAGATTTGCAAACATCTCAAAGGTTAGGCAGAAAAGGGCTTTTCTTTTATTAGGAATAACAAGAGCTAGAAGGAACCAGGTTTGTAGAAGTGGGTTGAGTGAGTGTGGCATGATCTGATGGTTGATCAGAGAATAATTTGTCCCAAGGTTAGCCTATTCTGGGGAGGGGTTGTTAAGGAGAGACTGGGTATATGCTAGTTAAAGTGGTCAAAGTTCAGGGACCTGAGGCAAGGTGAGAAATTTAACCAAAGTTGAGTTTATAAACATTTTGTTCTGATTGATCAGTGGGGACTAAAACAGTTCAGCTACTCATTTATGAGGCAGAGAATAGAAATTGGGGGGCGGGGGGTTGTCTGGCCTTATCATAAATAAAGGGGAGTATCTGTTTTCTTTAAATCCTATGGGGAAATGTATCTCTTTGAAGTAAGCTGTTTCCAGGATGCAAAATGGTGGGGGAATTTCTTTAAACTTCTGTGCTTTCCAGGATCACAGGGTTCAGATAAAATTTCGACATTGTCACCCTGAATCTCATTGTCACAGATGCTTTCATTCCTGATTCATCTAAATTAGTTTTTTTCCCTCTATTTCTAAGAAAATGTTTAGACCATAAAAGGCCAAGAATAAAGCCCAGAGGTTTAAACTGTGGATGAAATCACATGTAGAAACAGGGTATAAGTATATAGGCAAACATATGAATTAAAGTTAAATTTGAATACAAAGAAGTAGATAGCAATCAAGTAACAGATATTAGGACTCTGAATCCAGGTTGAAGATTTAGAACAGACTGGCAATTCACCACACAGTACAGTCAATAAAAGACCATGACCAGGCCAATTGTTTGTGCCATCTTTTTGAGTTTTAATAATAGTTGTAAATCTGGGAAGACAAGGTATAGTAAGGAACACTTCTTTCCAGGGGGATCCGTGCTTTTAAGGTAACTTTGATTATAGAAAAAGGCAGTATAATTTCTGGTATTTACAGTTATCAAATTTCTATTTTTGTATATTATATAAATCTTTGCTTTTATTTTTCAGGTCCTTATTCCTTGTATCTCAAACTAATTGAAAGTTATATATTTATTTATCATATAATAAGTAGCAGGATTCCTCCAATATAACAATTGTTAGCCAAAGAGTTATTGGTCTGATTTGTTTGACTTTTCTTAATAAGAAGAGGGTGACCTTCTTATTTTTCCATGGGCAATTTGAAAGCTTCATGTCCCACAAATTTATAGTAGTTCTGCAAAGTTTAAGGAAAAGCCATGATTGCATTTCCAAATATGTCAGATTCTTCTTCTGCTACTGCTGCTGTGTGTGTGTCTCTCTCTCAAAATCAAATACTAGCAATAAAACTGAAAAGATCAATTTAACACACATTTACTAGGCATATTCTATCTGTCAAGCATTGCTAAGCATTGTTGAAGAAAGATAGGATGTGAGAAAAAGGGCATAATCTCCAAGAACTGCAATATAGTATGCAGCATTGTATTACTTTTATTTGATTTTCTCGAAGTGTGTCTTTCCCATAAACCAAAAAAAAATCCATCAGCAAGAAAATTATTTATTTTATATTTTTATTGGAACATAACATCTTTTAAAGTATATACTATTTGATGAGCCTTTGTAATATTTTGTAGAAATGTGACTTAATACCTTACTTTTAAAACAGGAGTTGATGGCTAGGACAAGAGTTAGAAAGAGAGCAGAAGCATCTACTGTTTCCTGATCTCTTTCATGGCTGGAGAAGTACATGCCTGTTTTCCTGTTCCTACTTTTTCTGGCAGCTGAAATAAGTAGACATTGTACTGTCTGTCTACCACCTGCTGGAGAATAGGAGAAATCAAGTAAAGGACAGGGTGAAATGCTGCCAAAGCACACCCAGGAGATTATAGAGTTACTATCATCATATACACAAAATGCTGCTGTATTGGAGAGATTTGGCCTTAAGCAGAAGGTTGTTTTAAATCACAAAGCCTAATGAAACAGCTGGAAATGGTAAAGTCCAATAAGGCTGAGTTAGTCTGCCTGGTGGAGTGTAGAACAAGACTGCTCTTGGCAGAAGCAGTGCATTCTGGGCTATATCTCAGTGCTATAAATTTTACTTCCCTTTTAATATTTCTTACCCCAGATAAATTGTAAATCAATTGACCAAGGTAATTTACTTATCCAGGGTCGGATGTATGTATATGATAATTTTGCCTCCAGAGACGGAAACAGCCTGCTTGTGGCTTCCTAACCATTTGGCAGGCAGGAGAAAAACATCAGGTCACTGGCCAATAATGCAGTTGCAACAATAAATGAGGGGCAGCAATTTAGAGAAGACAGGAAAAAAGGACAAGGAGCATCACCCTCCCAGTGTCAAAGAAATGTTGTTGTGTTGGCAGGACTTCTTCTGAGGATTAATAGAAATTGTTCTGATGACAAGCAGGTCATTAATTATTCCCACCTCTTTGTAGCTTTTCAATTGCCATTACCCTCCTGTGGCAGCTTATGGAGAAAAGTTGGCATAAAAATTAAGGATACTGATTATTATAATTAGATAAATATAGGGATAACAATTTTATTCAATTAAAGGCCCTGGCAAAGTGGCCTAAAATGAACCACAAGAGAATCAACACAAAGCCATATTATCCAAATGTCTGAATTTGCACTCAGAAAGACAGACTGTGGTCATTTTGGTCAAATCAGAACTTTCCAGATACAAAGCAAGAAACTTTACTCATGAATATAAATACAACAGGAGGATGATGGAAATCCTAAATGGCAAGTAAAGAGATATGAACTTTTTAATTCTTAATTTCCATTTCCTTATTTGGTTTTGATATATATTTAGTTAGAAAATAAAGTAAATCTGTGAAGGTATGTACTAGGACCGTTATGTTCACTGATATATCTTTAGCATCTGGCATTGTTCCTGCATTCAAAGCTCCTCATAAAATATTTACTGAATGAATGGATGAATAATATAATAGATGAATAAATGAATCAGTGAATAAGCAATAAACAATGGAGCTATTAAAAGCCACTTGAAAAGCCTAAATACAATCAAATTAAGTCTAAAAATTACATTGCAAGGTTTCATTTTTCTAATAATGTACTATTTATGAAAAAGAAAAAAAACATTAAAAGTATTACTACATGTAAAATATGACTACACTGATATTTTACCTAAATTGCAGAAAATGCTTCATGAAAGTGATTTTTTTTTCACAATTGCCTATCTCTCTGACTCTCCTCTCCCGTGTAGTTTATTTCTCTTGGTTCACAGTTGCTCAAATTCTAGCTGCATCTACTTACTTTTCCCCTTTCTTCATTTCATTTCTCCTCCTTTCCATTACCTTCCTTTTCATTTTATACCAGGCAAAAAAAAAAAAAATTACCGTTTTACCCACACTTCCTCCAAAAAGAAACATGACTTCTGCACCATTTACCGTGCTATCTCCTTGGCCTGGCATCTCTTCCTGCCCTTTGTCTTTCCTCTCTCTGGTGATTCCTCCTCATGTTGGAGAGCATGAAAAACTTTCATTTTCTCTAAGCAACTCACCCCAGCCCCAGCAGAGACCATTGATCATATCTTTCATTTCAGCCTTTGTCATATAGTGCAAACCTCTATATGGCACTTGCTATGTATCTATTATTTATTCCTGTGCCTCTTTTTACTTTGTTACTTGACAAGAGTAATACCATATCATGCTCATCTTAGTATCCACAGGTCCTGGCATATAGTTAGGTAGTAAAATTGTTTGAATAGATGACTGAATACATCAGGAAACTTGATATTTAGTGGACATATTTTACATTAATACTTATGTTCTCACAACTGTAAAAGAGTTGCCATGCTTTTATGTTAACCCTTACTTGAATGCATTGTTTAAATGTTAAATACAAGAAGAATGTGCTAAAATTCAAATCAGAATAAAATACAAGGTGGCAACTCTTTATCTTTTATGTTTTGCTAACTTGGGAAACTTGTTCATTGTATATGTGTGTGTGTATGTGTATATACATATATATATATAGTGCTGTAATCTACATATGAAAAGCTTCATAGAAACTGAAATAATGCCTTCACAGTATTAACTTTGAATCTGTGTTTGCAATGTGATAGATTAAGTTGAATTCTGACAAGAATTTATTTCACTACACAGCATTATTCTTTTTTCCTATTCTTTCCAGCCTCTCTGGTATTTTCTGGACCCATTTCTTTTAGTGCCAGTGCATCTGATTGGACTATAAAACATGAAATGCGTGGCTTCAAAACACAGCTGGAGCCAATACCATTCTTCAGCCAGCTGGCATTAGCCACCGCTGTAGAAAGCAGCAGATTTCTGTTTTGATGGAGTAAGCATTGCAACGTGTGCTGCTTATAATTTCTTCCCCATCCAACAAACAAATTAGTCTAGAAAAGAAATACATCAGTCATTGAGAGGAATGAGACTGATTGATAAAAGGGGCTATCACTCCCTCCTGCTTATGGTACATAGTGTACTTCTGAATTTTTGGCAAAGTATCTTACACTGCTTGCAGTATTTCCATCCCCAAGGCAAGACACTGATATAATAAAACACTTGAATTTCCTTCTTCCAAGAAGAGGGAAGAGAAGAATTTGTATAATCTACAACATCTACGTACCTATGTCTGTCTCTCTTTTTCTCTTTAAGTAATCTATTATGCCCCATCTATTTTTTCTATATTTATCTATATTTGCTTCTATCAGTCTATGTGTCTATATGTTTATCTACCCTTCTATCCCTCCATTCACCCATCCTTCTAAACTATCTGTCCACATTCCCAGCTAAAACTATCTCTATATATACTCTTCCTCCCCTCTCTCCTGTTGGTATCTATCTAATCTGTCTATCTATCCATCAATCTATCTAATCGACCTATTGAAAAGTCATCTATTTAAATATCTAATCTGGGGCCGGCTCGATAGCCCAGTGGATAGGGCACCGGCATACCACATGGGAGGCCCCAGGTTCGGTTCCCGGGGACCTCTCCTAGCGGGCAGACCGCCTTGAGAATGGCAAGCCGCCATGGGCGGGCCAGAGCCGCCGTGGGCAGGGCAAAAAGCTGCCATGGACAGGGCAAAAGCCGCCATGG
>PVKH010033397.1:0-12021 GCA_004027955.1 Chaetophractus vellerosus | reverse complement strand
GCGGGCGACCTGCCCTGCCCGTGGCGGCTTTGCCCTGTCTGTGGCAGCTTTTTGCCCTGCCCACGGCGGCTCTGCCCGCCCATGGCGGCTTGCCCTTCTCAAGGCAGTCTGCCCGCTAGGAGAGCTCCCCGGGAACCGAACCTGGGGCCTCCCATGTGGTATACCGGCGCCCTATCCACTGGGCTATACGGCTGACCCCTGAATGCTTAATTATTAACTTTGTACATAATGGAATATAATTTCTATCCAGAATCCCGTATTTTCTGTAAATTCTCCTTGATTGTCTTTATTGACAAATTATCTTTAATGAATGGCTATCTTACTGTAATCTATAATATGGATAATATCCATTCAAAATGTCAAAAGCATTTAAGAAGCCACATATTTACTTTATAAGGATTTAAAAAGAATGGTTGTAATGAATAGTTGGGTATGAATTCAGACAGTCTTACTGTGAGTTTAACCTAGAGTTTCGTTCTTTGTCAGTTTATTGATTTTATTTGATACCACTAGATAAGTATAGCTAGAGCGATTAGATTTCTGTTTGCTTAAGATAGCCCTGGTTCACACCTCTTGTTCTGGGAAAGTCATTAATAATTAATAACTCCCTGTTTCACTTTTAAAAGTGTCCTAGTTTAGATGACAAATTAAGTCATTATTCCATGTGTAGCTTACTGAATCCTTTATTTATAAAGGTACCTCCACCTTAGGGAGAAAGATAATCCACGTTGACAGTATGGGTGGGGTTTGTGGCTTAGGGAACTGTGGTGGTAAGACAGTCTTTGAAAAAGGCAGAAGGAAGGCAAGGGGAAAAATCTCATATCTCTCCTTCCTTGCCAATGTCCCCATTCTCCACCCTCTCATCTCCTGGTCCAGATAGAACCCTCATTCAAACAATACCACAATACCTTATGTATATATCATTTTGTATTTTTGTCAGTATATTGACCACAGGGTTTTTAAAGGCAGTTTTTCCTTCCTAAAGTTGAAAGGCATATTAGAAATCCTTATGTTATTTTTCTCACTTTGTAGGCATAGTAATTGAGTCCCACAAAAATTAAAATAACTTGTGTAAAGTAACCCAGATAGTCAAGGGCCAAATTTAGACTAGAACTAAGAGTTTCTGAATCATAATCCAGAGTTATTTCTGTATATTTTTTCAAAAACTTTTTTTAAAAAAGTATTTCATTTTATATTGTAAAACTGAAATTAGAGGACCAGTTAGCAAGCATTCCTTATCCCTAGACCTTGATCTGTTAAAGTGACAAGTGCAATAAAGAATGGCAAGTGCAATTTTAGACACGTGGTAGTAAATTAGTATTACACTGCTTTAAAATCATTTCTTTTTATTTTTAAAGAATTTTTTAAAAAGGTACCCTTTGACTTTCTTCTATTTGAATATTTATATCTAATAAGAGAAAATGTCTTACAAATTTTCATAAACACTTATTTAATAGAGATTAATTTCATGAAAATTTATAAATTGATTTGACAACAATATGAGACAACTATTAATTCATATTTTGCTTCTGGCCAGATATGGATGTGTGGAGGTAAGCTCTTCATCATTCCTTGCTCTAGAGTAGGACACATTTTCCGGAAAAGGCGACCATATGGATCTCCTGAAGGCCAGGACACTATGACACACAACTCTTTGAGGCTGGCACATGTATGGTTGGATGAATATAAGGTGAGTCTATACTTCTAGTTTAGAAGGATGACTGGCAGGCCAGTCACTACTTTGGTGATGGCTTTTGTTGCTTTTATTTTCAGTTTGCTTAATTCCCTTTCACTGACCTTTTCTTTAGAACCACTTATTTCTAGGTTTCTTTTCTTCACCAAGTATTTAACTCATTTCTGGTTCTACTCCAACTTTTCTTTTTAATTTTCCAAATGACCACTCTCTAAAATGGTAGTGCAGCCATTCAGAAGAAATTCTTTCTTCAGTTACTTTATATCTTGTGGTCTCTCTCTTGTGACTCCCACACTACTTAGCTTCTTTGCTTAGTTCACTGGGCTTTGTCGTGGCCCATTCACACTTTGTCCCATTAGACTTTGCACATTTAGTATGACTTTCTCTTCTGCCACAGGCAACTTTTCAGTGATTTCCTTCTTTGTAACAGATTTATTGAGATGTAATGCACAATTCAATTTTAGACCATTTTTATCATGCCCAAAAAGAAACTGTATCCTTTAGTCCTTACCCTCCAATCCTTCCATCTCCCCCCAGCCTTAGACAGCTACTGATTTATCTTCTAACTGTATGGATTTGCCCATTCTGGATATTTCATAAAAATGGAATCATACAATATGCAGTCTTTTGTAATGGGAGCATCTTTCATTTAGCATTATGTTTTCAAGGTTCTTACATATAGCATGTATCAGTACTTCATTCCTTTTTATTGCCAAGTAATATTCCATTATATGGATATACCACCTTTTATTTATGCATTCATCAGTTGGACATTTGGATTGTTTCTACATTTTGGTTATTATGAATAATGCTGCTGTGAACATTCATGTGCACTTATCTTTAAACAAACATTCAGTACCTGCTACATGCCAGGCTTTGTGTTAGGTTTTTGGGGATACAAAGAAGAGTAAGGGACTGCACAGTAATTTTTAATACTGTGAGACAAATGCAGATGGAGATATGAACCATCTGCTATGGGAATAATGAAGATGAAGCAACAACCTGTGCTTGGGGAGTAGAATTAAGGACTCTCTTCTGTATAGCATTTTTCCTAATGTATTATCTCCTCCCTCCTCCACTCTATAGACTGATATGCTTGGGGTCCAGCTCTGTGCTAATCATCTTTGAATCATTACTGTCTAAAACACCAGTTCTCAAAATGTGCCACATAGACCCATGGAGGACCCAGCAACCCTTACAGGAGTCTGCAAAGTCAAAGCTCTTTTCACAGTTATATTAATACATTATTTACTTTTTACACTATGTTGACATTGCACTGATGGGGCAAAAGCAATGTAGTAAAATGGTATCTTAGTTTCTTGATATAAATCAAGGTATTGGCACCAAATTATACTAGTGGTCACTATATTCTGCACTGTCATCCACTCAAAGCTTTTTTTTTTTTAAACCTAGTTTCATTTAAGAATGTCATTGTAGTAGTAAAAATAATTATTTTTTACTAAATCTTGATCTTTTAGTATGTATCTTTTTAGTATTCTGTGTGATGAAATGGTAAGTATACATGAAGAACGTTTACTGCATACTGAAGCACCATGATTGTTTCAAGGAAAAACACATATGCGATTGAATTGTGAGCTGAACCAGCCACCTTTTTCCATGGAACATTTGTTATGTAAAAGAACCACTAAGTCACGGACCGTGGTTATTCATATTTGGGTATTTGCCAGACATTTTCTCAAAAATGAACCAAGTGAGCCTGTGGTTTTGCCTTCAAGTGAAGATTAGAATTATGAAAAACTTGTGTCTATCACCATGTACTTAAAAACTTTCCTGATGAGATTAGTAGTGATATATATGAATGTAATTTTTTCAATATTATGTAATGAAATTTGTCAATACTTGGAAGTTCTGCACAACTCAGTGGACCATTATTTTCTGAATGATTAATATGTGATGTTACAAAACCTTGCATGGGTAAAAAATCTGTTTAAAGAATAAGATAGACCAGATTTTAATGTAACAGTATGAAAACTTCAGTGATGTGATTTCATATTACCTATTGTAACTAACCTTTAAGTTGTTGAGTTTTGATGTAGTGTCAATGAAAAAAATCTATATTTATCTGAAATAGATATTAAAATATTCCTTTTCAACTGTTTATTTTCATGAAGCCATATATTTTTAAATATACTTCTACCAAAACAACATATAGCAATAGGTTGAAATGCAAATATGAGAATTCAGCTGACTTTAAAAAGATTTGCAAAAATGTACTCACTAAGTTTTGCTTTTGAAAACAGTTATTTCACCCAAAGCACGGTATTTATGTTGACTGTAATGAATTTATTGTGTTTTACTTAAGAATATAAAATCATGACACCAAAAAGCTTGAGGACCACTGGTCTTATCAAGCCTGTTTCATTGACTCTAAAATGCACATTTTTATACATTTAAACATTCCTGAAATTGGAATGTATCTTACAGTTTAACAAGTCTTAATGTCATTGTTGTCAGTCCTGGACCTAATTGTCTAAAAACTTCCCATTGATATTTTCTGGTAACATCATTTAAACAGTGGCATGAAATCTCTTGTTTTCAAAAAGTTTTCTATAAAACTGAAAAAATACTTGCTTAATATTTGTTTTTAACAAAAATCCCATTCTTTCCCGTATCTTTTTAATTTAATTTTATTTTTAATTCAGGAACAATATTTTTCCTTAAGACCTGATCTGAAGACCAAAAGCTATGGAAATATTAGTGAGCGTGTTGAATTGAGAAAGAAGTTGGGTTGCAAATCATTTAAATGGTATTTGGATAATATTTATCCAGAGATGCAGATATCTGGGCCCAATGCTAAACCACAGCAACCCATTTTTATTAATAGAGGGCCAAACCGCCCCAAAGTCCTTCAACGCGGAAGGGTAAGAAAGTAATCTTATCATTGTTTCATTAAAAGTTATATAAAATGAAATGTTCTACAATGCCCATAAGCTATAGTAACTGACATTCTGTACTTTAACAGAGTATTTAGGGACAGTCTGTTGGTTGTTTATCATTATATTCTTTCTATGGGAACTTTCGCTGCTCAGGTTGTAAGACCTTAGAAATTTTAATACCTTTGCTATGAATTATAAACTAATTACAATTTAAATTAAGGGAAATAAAAGGTGGTGATTAGTGGTGAAATAAAGTTTGATTTGATATTCCATATTCCAAGCAATCATCTGAGCACATTGATCAACCGCATTGGTTTCTTTTTATTTTATTTTTAAAAATAATTTATTGAAGTATATCATTCATACATGAACATACATAAACTACTGTAAGTGTTCAGTAAACATCGTGAACTTCAAAAACAAACAAGCCTAACATCATACAGGGCTCCCACACATCGCTCCCCCCCCAAAAAAAAACACCCTGCATTGTTGTGAAACATTTGTTAACAATATCATAAAACAGCATTGTCAAAGTATTACTACTAACCATAGTCCATATCTTCCTCCCCTATACTTTTTTTAGGAATTTATTTATTTATTTACTTTTATCCATTTTTACATCCCCCCACCCCGTTTTTGCTGTTTCTGTGTCCATTTGCTGGGCAACTCTCTCTGTCCATTTCCTGCCCACTCTTCTCATCCTTCTTCTCCTGTCTTCAATGGGATTCGATCCTCGGAATCTCCAATGTGGGAGAGAGGTGTCCCACCACCTGCGCCACCTTTGTTACTGGTTTTTCAGTGTGCCTTGTCTTGGCTCTCCCTTGTGTCACTCTCCTATTATGTCATCATCCTGCTGCGTAGCTTGCAGGGCCTGGCGGTGCACCCGCACGTGGGGCCTAGTGGCCCATGCGCCTTCTATATTTTTCTTTTTTTTTAATTTTTACTAGGAGGTCCCAGGGATTGAACTCAAGTCTCTCCATATGGGAGACGGACGCCCAGCCACCTGAGCCACATCCATCCCCCTGCTATATCTCTTAAGGTTGACCAAAGATACCCAAAGTTACAGTCTTTTCCCATACAGGATGGTCATTTAATAAAATAGGCTTAGTTTATCACCAGCATTCTAAAAACCAGACCTAGGGAGAAAAACTAGGTCTGGGGACACATGCATGGTTTCTAGTATAGCGTATGTTTAGTCTACCCTGATTATCCCAAAATCAGGTCAGCGAGAATATTCGCATCACATTTGTTTTTACAGTTCTATAAATGACACTTAAATTTTAGCATTTCTAGCTATAAAACCATCCCCTTTTTCCTGGATTCCTTAGATCTTGCTTTCTGAAAGTTAAGAGTAGATATTATAATTGCTGTCCTGTTTTTTCCACTTTTTTTTGTTATAATTGCTGTCCTGTTTTTTCCCCTTTTTTTTGTTATAAACAAGGTACTTCTCCCAAAGTTCCTTTGCAATGCGTACTCTTCTTCACTGGTTAAAATTGAGCCTAGAGTTTCCCAACCCCCTTGTTCTCTCTACCTTATAAAAAAAAGATTCATCAAGGCATTTATTAGGTATTTTCTCTTTAAGTAAAAATAGCTACCAGTGTGTATCCGTATAATTGAAATCCCTTACCATTTTTTTGTTTTAGATTTATTTATTTACTTTTTATTCCCCCCCCCCCACCCGCTTGCTGTCTGTGTCCATTTGCTGGGCGATCCTCTGTGTCTGTTTCCTGCCTTCTATTCTCATCCTTCTCCTCCAGTCTTCACTGGGATTCTATCCTGGGGACCTCTGATGGCGGGGAGAGGTGCTCTGCCATCTGCGCCACCTCAGTTCCTGGTTTTTGGCGCATCTAGTTTTGGCTTTCCCCGGTGTCTCTCTTGCTGGGTCATCATCTTGCTGCCTTGCTTGGCGGGGCCTGGCTCACTGCACGCGGGCCTGGTCCACCTGCACACCTTCTATTTTTATTCTACCGGGAGGTCCCAGGGATCAAACCCAGGTCCCTCCATATGGCAGATGGATGTCCAACCATTTGAGCCACATCTGCCCCCCCCCATTATTATTTTTTAAGCCTTGCTCATATAATTTCATTTTATACTTTAAACTACTCCTTTTACCCACGCTACATTCTCTGTGCTTCCCCTTTGTCCTTCTGCCCTTCTCTTTTAGGTAGGAACAATTGTGTAGTATTTCTACAACAACCTGATTTTCTTCTTTTGAACTTTACCTATTGAAATGTTGTCGCTACATTACTGCTTTGCTATTTAGCTCACCACTTTTTTCTTTCTTCAGTATCATCCCTGACATCACTAGTTTATATTGTTATTGCTAGTATTTTTATCAGTATTGATAAATTTTTTTATTTATTCAACTAATTTTTTTTGAATGCCTACTAATAACAAGACTGTGCTAGGTAGGGCTGCAGTGGTGAATAAAAATGGCTGTAGCCCCTAATTCAAAGAACTTGATAGAAATTACCTAAATAAGCCAAGAAAAATTCCACTTCTTTAGGAACTGCCAAACAGTCCTCCACAGTGGCTGTACCATTCTACATTCTCAGCCACAGTGAATAAGCATTCCTGTCTCTCCACAACCTCTCCGACATTTATGGTTTTCCAACTTTTTAATAGCTCGTTAGTGCACCTTTCCACACGGCTTTTCAGTCTGGGCTTTCCTGTGTTCCTGTGCTGAATCTCCAGAATGGAGATTCATTCAAAGTAGGCTCTGCTGGCCAAATTCACTGAAGAAAAGCCCCACCCCGACTCCCCCTCCCTTTTCCCTTGAAGCAGCTGACAGGGAGGAAGGTGTCTCTTCCCCTCAGTCAGTGCAGTGAGCCAGGGGTTTTACCCCAATTTAATATCTTGGGGGTGGGGGAGGGGTTCCCGGCTGCCATGGGGGCTTGGTACCTCATGTTTGTTGTTTCAGCTTCTTCGTCTCTCTGCCCCTCACCCTCCTGGGAGTTGTGCAGCACTGTCCTGGTCTGCTGATCCCCAGAGCAGGTTCTTCTGGCAGCTTTTGGCTCTTCTCCTTTGTTTTTGTGAGAGCATTGAACTCTGCCTGTTAGTGTGATGCCATCTTCCTGGAGTCACTTTTTGAAAAGATCAGCTTGGGGAAGAGAAACTTCTTAATACTTAATACTGGTGTATGCTATCTTTTCTGTTTCTCATTTTTGGAATTTCCGTAGCATGTATAATGTTTATCTCCACTTTAGCATGTTTATTGCATTTAATTATGTACTATCTTATTTTGTCTGCTCTTGTTTATGCCTTTTGTCCTTATTTCCTCAATTTTGTTTTAAGGTTCTTTTTTTTTCTTTTTTTAATTAAAAATCTTTTTTTTTAAAACGATATATCGATTACATAAATGTTACACAAAAATTTTAGGGGTTCCCATATGCCCCACCTCCCACAACCTCCCACATATACATCCTTCATCAGTGTGGCACATCACCTGCAATAGATATACACATTTTGGGGCTTTGCTGCTAAGCATGGACCATTGTTCACACTGTAGACCAGACTCTCTCCCAAACAGTTCTGCATGTTATATGATGATATAAAATGGCCTGTAACTATCATTGCAGTGTTACTCAGGATAATTCCCAAGTCCCAAAAAAGCCCCTGTATAACAACTGCATTTCCCTCTCCCTGCCCTCAAAGCATCCAGTGGCCACTGGCTCCACATAATTTTGTAATTTCTTCCATTGTGTGAATCACAATAAGTCTATAACAGGACACCAGTAAGTCCACTATAGTCCATAGCTCTTCCCCCAATCCTGAGGAGTCTGGGCTGGTGATGTCCCTTCCACCTCCAAGTGAGAGGGAGCTTATATCCCATGGATTAGATGGATGGGATTATCCTACCTGCAGCTGAAGACTCTCTCCATTCCCTGGGATAGCCATTGTCCATCATCATCTCCCCATTAGGTGTCCTGGGTGAGTCCATTGAGTTGTAGAGTCTTTAAGGCAGGGATATTTTAATTTCCTTCCTCCCCTATAATAGATTGGTAAACTCTGTCTTGAGCTAGAATTTCTACTTGTCATTGCATGCATTTATTGTAAAATTGCTATAACTTTGTAGTATCTCTTTAGAACTTAGGGATTTAAAATACTTATCTTTTTACAACTCTTGGAATTCATATCTCTGGAAAAATATTTTCATATTTCATCCCTAACCTCCTTTTTAAGCCTTCAGAGGCTTTTTCTGTGTTGGTATTTCTTTGCATGCTAAATTCTAAAGAGTTCTCTCTCTCTCCTTTTCCAGCTCTATCACCGCCAGACCAACAAGTGTCTGGTGGCACAAGGCCGCCCGAGTCAGAAGGGAGGCCTTGTAGTGCTTAAGGTGTGTGACTATAGTGACCCAAATCAGGTGAGTGATGGCTTGAGGTTCATAGCTAGTCCTCAGAAATTCTTCAGTGAAAGAAAATGGCCCATAGTCACTCTGAGGAGTGAGGAGCTGAGCTCAAGATTCTTAATATTCTGACTTTTCTTAAATTAGAAGCTTTACATTGTTTTCTCTGCTCATTGTCTAAGTAGCATTTCAGTTATTTCGAACATTATTTGTACTTGAATTGTGGCTTACCAGGGAGGTATATGGATTTATTAGAAATGGCAAAGAAAGTGAACCTTCTTTCTGGATAAGAACATTAAATCTGCATTCGATGAATCAGCATATCATTTGTAGATTGTTCTCTGAAATCACATTCTAACTAATTTTCAGTGGTTCATCAAAGGAAACCATAACAGAATGTTGGGTCATTTCATTCACATAATTTAATCTCAGTTTATATGCATCTTTCAGTGATAATAATTTCATATTTATTAATTTGAAGTGGCTGAAATAATAAAAAAACTTATTTCAGTATGGAAATGTAATTTCAAACTAATTTGTACCTGTTAAAGTAATGTAATCTAACAGCAGTCTAAGCTCATAGTGTGTTAAAACTACAATGCTCAAAACATACCATCAGTAAGTTTCTTTTCCATTTTAGTGGTGGGTTGGTTTAACTCAAGAATGCAAAGAAAACTTGAGTTTTTTTATGTAAACTGTGGTGAAATTTCACAGAACACATTTTATTTCTAGGAGAGGCGATACACACTAAAGTGATATACATATTGGAAAATATGGTTTAAAAATGATTTCCCCCCCATTTCTGGATATAAGAAGTGTCAGAGAGGTACATGTTGTTGGATATGAAGTATCAGAATTATGACAACATTTCAGTGGTGTAGATCTATGGATAAGATGGCTGAAGTTTGAAACGTTACAAAAAATGTAAGAAGTTTGGGGTGATCAAGTTATACTATCCTATCTGTACTATATATAGTCGCACAGATTCCATAGCCACAAGTCACATGTGGCTATTCAAATTAACATTAAATAAAATTAGCTTACTTCCTCCATCACACTAGCCATATTTCAAGTGCGCAGTAGTCACAACTGACTAATGACCTACCATATCGGACATCACAGATACAAAACATTTCTATCATCTCAGAAAATTCTAAAGCACTGATAGAGAATCTTCTCTTCATATTAATGGGAGACAGCACATACCCATCTTGGCCTATAGATAGAAGAGGCAATGAGTAAAACAATTCAGAGAATAGAAGAAAATATGGTGGGTATTGATGAATAAGTTATTCAGGACAGTTATCCGGCGTATCCAGAGGAGGCCTTTGTTCCTGTACATAATCTGAGAGACCATTAAGAAGGCTGTCCTGAATGACCATTTACACAACTACAGAAAATCCTGCTTCTGGGCAGCCAAGATTATATCATACATCTCATTCCAAATGTTGTTATGATTTGGGAATAGAGTATAATATTCTGCAGTGTAATGTAATGCAACCGTTTAGGCAGACCATTACCCGCCCAACAGATAAGGGTAATATGAAAATAATAACCTGTGTGTTTTCTGTCTAAAGGCAAGCTAGCAATCTTGTTTGCTATTCTAATTCTTACCCAGTCCAGAAATTTAGAGAGTTATATAATTATGAAAAGCTAGAATTGAAAAAGATCTACAATCAATTAAATTTGGTCAAGTTAAATTAAATTAACAAAATCTAACCACTGCTTAGGTCTCTTCCCTGAATAGGACCTCTGCTTTCTCCTGTGTTAGCTCATTCCATTTTCAGATAGCTAAGTTGAAATCTGTCTTAATGTTACTCTTTTTTTTAAAAAAAAGATTTATTTATTTATTTACTTTTATCCATTTTTACCCCCACTTCCCTTCCCCTCTTTTTGCTGTTTTTGTGTCCATTTGCTGGTCAGTTCTGTGTCCTCATCCTTCTCTTCCTGTCTTCACCGGGATTCCATCCTGGGAACCTCCGATGTGGGAGAGAGGGGTCCTACCACCTGCACCACCTTAGTTCCTGTTTTTTTGTCTTGTCTTGGCTCTCCCTTGTGTCACTCTCCTGTTATGTCATCATCTTGCTGCGTGGCTTGGCGGGGCCTGGCGGCTCACCCATGCGCAGGGCCTGGAGGACTCACCCACTTGCAGGGCCTGGCACACGCACCTTCTGTATTTTTCTTTATTTTTACCAGGAGGTCCTGGAAACTGAACCTAGGTCCCTCCATATGGGATACGGACGTCCAACCATTTGAGCCACATCCACCCTCTTAGTGTTACTCTTGTACATTGGTCTCTTTCTGCTTTACGAGACCATACAGAACATATCAATTTTTCTTCCATGAATATGTGAAGTTTTGTGCAGTTCTGCATTTCAGTATCTAAAGCAAAACTTTGGTCTTTGATTTATTTATTTAATTTATTTATTTTTATTTTTTTGGCTAGATCTGGGTTTATAATGAAGAACATGAATTGGTTTTAAATAATCTCCTTTGCCTGGATATGTCAGAAACGCGCACATCAGACCCACCACGACTCATGAAGTGCCATGGGTCAGGAGGATCTCAACAATGGACCTTTGGGGTGAGGAGCTTGCTTATGAGGGGAATAGACAGGGTTGAGTGAGGGAGCACAGTAGATGAACTCAATTTGGTCAACTCCAGGGAAGACCTATATTCTACCTTGTAGAAGATATTTCTGACTTTGAAGGGATATTCTTAAGTGCTCCACATCTCTTCTGGATTTCTATATCCTCTTTACCGTGTTCTGGTAGTAAGATTTTTGAGTAAAGGCAAATAACTGACAGTTGTTGTTTTTTTTTTTCCCCCAGAAGAATAATCGGCTCTACCAGGTATCAGTTGGACAATGCCTGAAAGCTGTTGATCCACTGAGTCAGAAAGGCTATGTTGCTATGGCAATTTGTGATGGCTCCTCCTCACAACAGTGGCATTTGGAAGGCTAAGGTGGAGATCTCAGACTGGAATGGTGTGTACACTAGGCTTTGCCTCCTCTCTGAAATGTGGTGCTTTACAAACAATAGTGATGGTACAAGAAAAACCCTGATTTCCTATTTGGATGGAACCGT
>PVKH010033396.1:0-12018 GCA_004027955.1 Chaetophractus vellerosus | reverse complement strand
GGAAACAGAATCAACACGAGATCTCTGTTAAAAATATAAGATTTTATAAGAGTCTCTCACGTGACCGTGGGGATACACAAGTCCAGGTTCCGCCGGCAGGCTGCAAGCCAGGGGCTCCGATGAAAGACTGATGAAGGGTCCTCGATGAATTTGCTCCGATGAAAGACTGATGAAGGGTCCTCGATGAGTTCCTGGGAGAAGTTCACTGTCAAATGACGAGCTGGGAGAATTCTCTCGGAATGTTCAAATCAGTTCCCTTTTATAAGCAGTCAACTGAATGGATAACAGCGTCATCCATTCTTCATCCAATCTTGCTGATTGATGCAGATGCAATTAGCCCCAGGCTTGCTGGACCCAACAGCTGGGCACAATTACCTGGCTGTGTTGACACATTAGACTAGCCATCACAAAAGGCATCCAAATTGGAAAGAATGAAGTGAAATTTCATTATATGCAGACAACATGATCCTATACATAGAAAGCCCTGAGAAATCTACAACAAAGATTTAAAAACTTATAAAGGAGTTGAATGACATTGCAGGCTATAAAATGAATGCTGAAAAATCAGTAGCATTTCTGTACACCAACGATGTGTAATCTGCAAAGGAAATCAAGAAAACCATACCATTTACAATAGTAACAAAAAGAATCAAATACCTAGGAATAAATTTAACTAAAGATGTTAAAGACTTATATGCAGAAAACTACACAACATTGATAAAGGAAATTTAAAAAGAATTAAATAAATGGAAGAATATGTCCTCTTCATGGTTAGGAAGACTAAATATCATCAAGATGTCTATCCTACCAAAACTATTCTACTGATTTAATGCCTTCCAAATAAAAATTTACACTGTATTTTTTAAGGAATTGGAAAAACTAACCACAAAATTTATTTGGAAATGTAAAAAGCCTCGAATTGCCAAAGACATATTGAAAAAAAAAAAGTGAAGTTTGAGGTATCACACTAACTGACTTCAAAACATACTACAAAGCTACAGTGATGAAAACCGCATCGTATTGGCACAAGGATAGACACATTGATCAGTGGAACTGAATTCAGAGTTCTGCTATAGATCCTCACATATACAGTCACCTGATATTTGACAAGGCCACCAAGCCCACTCAGTGGGGAAAGAATAGCCTCTTCAACAAGTGTTGCATGGAGAGCTGGATATGCATATGCAAAAGAATGAAAGTGGAAGACCATCTCACACCGTATATGAAAATCAACTCAAGATGGATCTTAGATCTAAATATAAGAACCAAGACCATAAAAACCTTGGAAGATAATGTAGGGAAGCATCTACAGAAACTTGAAATAAGAAATGGTTTCATGGACTTCACACCCAAAGCACAAGCAGCAAAAGAAAATAATAGATAAATGGGATCTCCTCAAAATTAAAGCCTTTTGCACCTCAAAAGGTTGTTATCAAGAAAATAAAAAGCAGCCTACCCAATGGGAGAAAAATATTTGGCAACCACATATCTGATAGGAGCCAAATATCTTGCATATATAAAGAGATCCTACACCTTAAAAATAAAAAGACTAAAAACCCATTTAAAAAATGGGCAAGTGACCTGAAAAGACAGTTCTTCAAGGAAGAAATACAAATGGCTAAAAAGCACATGAAAAAATGCTCAACATCTCTAGTTATTAGAGAAATGTGAATAAAAACTACAATGAGATACCATTTACACTCTTTAGAATGCAGTCTATTAAAAAAACTGCAGACTGTAAATGTTGGAGACCATGAGGAGGAATGGGAACCCTCATCCACTGCTGGTGGGATTGTGGATTGGTCCAGCCACTGTGGAGGACAGTATGGCAGTCCTAAATATAGATCCTCCTTATGATCCAGTGATTCCATTGCTGGGTATATACCCAGAAGAATTGAAAGCAAAGACATGAACAGATATATGTACACCAATGTTCATAGCAGCATTGTTCACAATTGCCAAATTTGAAATCAACCCATGTGCCCAACATCAGAAGAATGGATAAACAAAATCTGGTATATATATACAATGGAATACTACTCAGCAGTAAAAAGGAATAAAGTGCTCACACAAGGGAAAACATGGATGAATCTTGAAGATCTTATGTTGAGTGAAGCAAGGCAAGCATTGAAGGATGAGCTGTACATGACCTCACTGATATGGATTAAGATAATTGAACAGTCCCTGAGAACTAGGGTCTGAAAGATTGGTTTACAAGAAAGAGAAAGAGAAGAGAAAGATGTGGGACCTCATCCATAGAGATGTAATCTGTGGGTAGATGATGGAGTGTAGTTGTTTGTTGGCAGATGGGACATGTGGGTGGTTATATTGTTGGGTTGTGTGGTGCAGGGTTATTGGCAGGGAGGACTGGGAGGGGCAGGTTGGAGAGCCCAGGATGCTTTTGTGGGTAGTGGGGGGACTAGAAGAACATTTTGGACTTGTGGGTGAGGGGTTGTGACCAAAGAGGTGGAAGTGCTTTTGTTGCAGTGTGGAGGGGAGGTGCTGCAACTTGCAGGTGTGAGTTGGGGGGCATTCAGGGAGGCATATCTGGGGGTGCCTTGGGGTTGTGTGGGAAAATTCATCCTGTTGTGGTGTGCTGTGTCAGTGGGTGGAGAACCTGCATGGTGGGGGGGAAGGAGATGGGCTCCCTGTTTTTGGAGGTCTGATTCACTCAGAAATTGACATGGGTCAACTCTTGGGGACATGGATGGTTTCTGGAGAGGTATGAACTAATGAGCCAGGACACTCTGTGGCGTGAATCTGTGACTCCTGTCATCAAGGGAGTTGAGCTGGAGGTGTGTTGTGGGCCCTGGTGGGGGTGGGGAGGGATGGAGTGGATTAACATGGAGCATTTGGTGGCCCGTGGAAGTGTTTTCCATTGCCTTGCAGTGGTGGACACAGGACAGGGGGATAGTGATCAAAATTAATAAAAGTGTATGAGCTAAAATACAGACCTTGATGTGGAGCAATGACAGTGTTTGGGAACTATGTTTCACTATCTTTATGTCAGTTATGTTGGTGCTGCCATCCACATACAAAAAGATTTTGATATGGGGGGGAATGCAGGAGGAGGTTGAATATGTGAGATTGTCTTGTATTCTGTGTTTGACTCTGCTCTGACCTAAAACTTCTTGGAAAATTAAATGAAAATGATGGGATGCTTGAGTGTGAGAAGAGGAAGGTGCCATGAAACAGACTGGACACCAGATATTTCACTGACAAGGCAAATTGGAAAAATATATTTTATACACACATATTATTATTGTTTCACATTTTTTGAAAAACCCAACCCTTTATTAACATATTGTTTTCTTTTTATATATATTTTTAATTTTTTAAATTATTTTTTATTTTTTAAGTTCTCATATATTTAACTCTTACATTTAAATATCATTATAGTGTGTATTTAAATAATACTTGACCAGTTTACCTAAATTGTACATAATATTTGAACTAGCATATGAATTTGATTTTAATTATTATGTTGTCAAGCCTGGGATAGTTAGATATTTTGTACCTGTAACTAACCATGATCATAATTTCTTGTGATTTCTTGTACATGTATATTACTTGTTTTTAATAGATTTTACTTTTGGAATACTTTTTAATACTTTTTAATAGATTTTACATTGTTCAAATTAATCAATCAATCAATCAATATCATTATTATTTCATTTTCCTATTTGTTTCAATTGGGTATTGTTATGGCTTCACCTTGAAAGAGGCTATGGATCACAGAAGGATCACAACAGGGATGGCAAAGGATCATTGTTTGGGGGTGTCAGGGTTGGGGGTGCATGGGAGGAAGTCCACCTGAACATACATAAAAGGCATGAATAATTGCTCAAATGCCCATGGGGCATGGTCACAGGGTGAAGAATTACTCAATAAATGGGAGAACACTGAATTCCCATCTTGGAGAACTCAGCCATATTTTCCAGGAGAGTAGCAACATCCCCCCAAGTACAGGGGCACTGTCTGGCAAAGGAGGATGATGCAATGATGGGCCCTTGTTATTGATGACTAGCCTTATGTGTCTTTGCTCTTGAAATTGAAACAGCATAGTGTTATGGGATGCCTAAGTGTAGCTGCTTGAGAGCCTCCTTTTTGCTCAAATGTGGGCTCTCTCTAAGCCAAACTCAGCATATGAATGCATTACCATCTTCCCAGTGTGGGACATGACTTCCAGGGATGAGCCTCCCTGGCAATGAGTGATTATTAACAAGTGTTAATGGGAAATACAACTGGAAATGGACTTCAAATAAAAGGGGGAAATGGTAAAGACAAATGAGTGCATAGGGCTAAGAGACTTCAAAGTGAGTCAGGAGGTCAACCCAGAGGTAGCATTTATGCAGATCCCAGTTGGACCTCCTAGGCTTCCAATATGGATATCACCCCACACAGAGGGCCTCATGAGGACTTTGGAGATATCCAGGTTCTATATCAGGGCAGATAGCCCCAGAGTTTGGTCCCTTACCAGTGGGCCCTAATTTGTAATCCTTACTCCTGTGAGTGACAGAGCCTTACTGAAATATGTCTTCACTGCACATGGTCCATCTGTCTCTTCTATTCAAACCTATATTTGATGACAGAGTTTTAAGTGTACTTCCAGAAACTGGAGACTATGGGCTGTCCATGTGCCAACTGGGTCCAGAGGTTCTGTGGACCTGCAAGTCCTATGTCCTACTCTACAACTCAATGGACTCACCCAGGACACCTAGTGGGGAGATGATGATGGATGACAGCTATCCTAGGGAATGGAGAGAGCCTGCAGCTGCAGGCAGGATAATCTCTTCCATCATATCCATGGGAAATAAGCCCCCTCTCACTTGGTGGTTGAGGGGAAATCACCATCCTAAACTCCTCGTTATTGGGGGAAGATCCATGGACTAAAGTGGACTTGTTGGTGTCCTGTTATAGACTTGTGATTCAAGCAATGGAAGAAATTACAAAATTATGTGGAGCCAGGGGCCACTGGACACTTTGGGGTCAGGGAGAGGGAAGGACAGTTGTAATATGGGTGCTTTTGGGGGACTTGGGAAATGTCTTGGGTGATGTTGCAATGGAGGATATAGACCATTTTATATCATCATGTATCATGCACAACCTTTTGGGAGAGAGGGTGGTCTACAGTCTGAATTGTGGTCCATGGTTGGTGGAAAAGCCCCAAAATGTGTATATCTATTACAGGTGTTGTGCCACACTGATGAAGGATGTATATGTGAGAGGTTGTGGGGGGTGTGGGAAATGGGGCATATGGGTACTCCTAAAATTTCTATGTAACACCTATGTAATTCGATGTATCCTTTAAAATATTGCTTAAAATTTGAAAAAAAAAACATATTTGTAAGTAGAATCCAACAGTATATAAACAATTTTTTAAACCGTGACCAATTGGAATTTATTCTGGGTATATAAGGGTGGTTCAACATAAGAAAATCAATTAATGTAATATATCACATTAACAAATGGAGGGAGAAAAAAACACATGATCATCTTGATCAATGCAGAAAAGGCTTTCAAAAAAATCCAGCATCCATTCTTTTTTTTAAAGATTTATTTATTTTATTACATATCCCCCCTTCCCCCTGCTCGGCGACGCGCCGAGAGTGGTCACTGCGCAGGCACGGCTTTCCCCACTTGTAGGCGGTCTCTGTGTCCGTTCACGGCCGGCTTTCAGTTCGTGGGTCGCTGGCTGCGCTCCATCCGCGGGTGACCTGCCCTGCCCATGGAGGCTCTTGCCATGTCCATGGCAGCTTCTTGCCCTGCCCACGGTGGCTCCGGCCCACCCATGGTGGCTTGCCATTCTCAAGGCGGTCTGCCCGCTAGGAGAGGTCCCCGGGAGTCGAACCTGGGGCCTCCCATGTGGTATGCTGGTGCCTTATCCACTGGGCTATCGAGCCGGCCCCCCAGCATCCATTCTTGATAAAAACATTTTGAAAGGTAAGAATAGAAGGAAAATTCCTCAATATGATAAAAGAAGGCATATATGAAAAGCCCATGACTAATATGGTACTCAGTGGTGAAAGTTTGAAATATTTCCCTCTAAGATCAGAAAAATGACAAGGATGTCCACTGTCAGCACCGTCATTCAACATTATGCTAGAAGTTCTAGATAGAGCAATTAGACAAGAAAAAAAAATAAAAGGCATCAAAATTGAAAAAGGAGTTAAAACTATGCACAGATGACATGATCCTATATTTAGAAAATTCTGAAATGACCATGACAGAGCTACATTAGCTAATATACAAGTTCACAAATTGTCAGGACACAAGATCAACATGAATAGTTCAGCAATGTTTCTGTACACTAGTATTGAACAATCTGTGGAGGAAATCAGGAAAAATTCCATTTACACTTGCAACAAAAAGACTTAAGTAAATAGTAATTAATTTATTCAGAGAAGTACAGGACCTATATTCAGAAAATTATAAAAAATGTTAAAAGAAACCAAAGAAGATGTGAAAAAATGGAAAGACATTCTGTGTTCATGGATTCAAAAACTAAATACCATGAAAATGTCAAACTTACCCAAACTGATTTATAGATTCAATGAAATATAAATAAAAATTCTAACAGCCTACTTTACAGAAATAAAATAGGTAATTACCAAATTTATTTGGAAGGAAAAGGGCACCCAGAAAGCCAAAAACATTCTAAAGAAGAAGAGTGATGGGAGGACTTTCATTACCTGAACTTGAACTATGCCCCAAAGCTATAGTGGTCAAAACAGCATAACATAAAAACAAACACATTGGTCAGTGGAATAGAATTGAGAGTCCAAAAATAAACCTTCATCTCTGCAGACGATTGTTTGTTTTTGTTTTTTGTTTTTTGTTTTTTTGTTTGTTTTTTTGTTTTACTTTGGTTTTATATTTAGAAATCACCAGGGATTTTCTTTTTAGAAGTCACTGGGGATTGAACCCAGGATCTCATACATCACTGAGATACACCCCCTCCTTTCCAACTGGTTTTTCTATTAATTTAATAATTTTAATTTGAATTGTTTACCTTACTTTTAAGAGAGTTTTAGATTACATAAATGTTACATTAAAAAAAATACAGGAGATTCCCATATACCCCCCAAACTTTCCCCCATTAACAACATCTTTCATTAGTGTGGTACATTTGTTACAATTGATGAACACATTAAAGCATTGTTACTAAGAGTGGTCTATAGTTTAATTTATTGTTTACACTTTGCACTTCACACTTTTATAGGTTTCATTAAAATGTATAATGTCTTGTATCCACCATTGCAATACGATGCAGAACAATTACAATGTCTGAAAGATGTTACACCTATTCTCCCCTCCCCTTCTCCTCAGACTCTTCTGATTGAGAGGGGGCTTAGATCCCATGGGACAGATGGATGCAACTGTTTTGCTTGCAGTTGTAGGTTCTCTATATTTTATGGGAAGGGCATTGTCCATCACCATCCTTTTGTTAGTTGTCTTGAGTGAGTCTGATGAACTGGAGAGTAGGTGTTGGCTACAACTCTGTTGAGATTCAGGGATCAACTGGTATATGAATGGCTGGAAGATTTAAGTCTCTGGGGCATATATTTAATGGCTATAGTGTGAAATATAAGTTCAAATAAAAGGGCAGAAGAACCATGTGCAGGAAATTCATGTGAGTCTAACTCTGACACATGAGGGAGAAAGGTTACCATACATTCCAAGGTAAGGCCCACCAATGGGGTGCTGATTTCCTTGAGTTATCTGTCTGCCTATAGTGTCTAGATGCCTCTAGATCTCTCAGGAGCAGCCGTGCTTGAAGCACTATTTACTGTGACAGTGAGATCTTTCAGCAATGTCTGTAAGTGTAACTGCTGGAATAACCCCCCCCCACCCCAACTCACTTTGAAATTTCTAAGCCATAAAAACTCATTTGTATTTAATATTTCTCCATTTTTGTCAAGACCTTTTTCCAAATACATTGATAGTTGGCACTTAGTAATAATCTCTTTGTGCTAGGGAGTCTCATCCCCAGGAGTCATATCCCATGCTGGGTGGGTGATGTAGTGATTTGATATGCTGAGTTTGGCTTATAGAGAGGCCACATTTGAGCAATAAGGAAGCTTTCAGGAGGTAATTCTTAGGCAGCATATAATACTAGGCTAAGTTTCATTTTCACAAGAATGAGTTTCATAAGTATGACAGCATCCATATCAAGGGCCTGGTGTATTGGTCTGTCCTCCTTCATCAGTCACTGCCCATGTAGTCTAGAGGTTCTTGCCACTTTATGAGAGAATGTAGCAGGACTTCTGAGGATGGAAATTCAATATTCTTTGGTTATTCTTTGAGATTCCACCACATGAACACATTCATATTCCATAGAAGCATACCCCAAGTGTTCTCCCCACACATCCCCCCACCACACATACCTCACCCCAGTGATCTTCTCCTGCCATAGTTGTAATCTTTCTGCAATACAACAAAGACAAAAATTAATAATAATAATAATAATATAATAAAACAAAAAATAAATAACAACTTTTTAAATTGTTCCTTTCAACACTGTAAGATCTGTTACTTTGTATGCATATTAACAATTTCTTCTGTATGCTCCACCAGTGTCTCATTTTTTTCACTCTATTTTCCAAGGAGCTTTAGATTACAGAAAAGTCAAATAGAAAATATAGGCAGTTCCCATATAACCCCCTCCTCCTCCCCTATCAATGACATCCTACATGAGTTTAGTACATGTGTTACAAGTGATGAGCAAATATTGAAGCATTATTATAAACCATGGCCAATGTTTTACCGTGTGGTTTACATTTTGTACCATACAATTTTTTAGGTTCTGATAAAATGTATAATGGCATGTATCCATCATTGCAATATCATGAAGAAAGATTCCAATGTCCCCCAAATGCCTAAACATTCCACTTATTCTTCCCTCTTACTCCCCTTGGAATCTATGGCAGCCACTGAATTTTTATTTTTGAAGAATAAAGTTTATAGCTACATGTATTAATATTTAGGGCTTGACATACTGTCTGTTTTCTTTTGTTAGACACTGACTATATACTGGAGAGGTTCTTGCCTCTCTATTTGAGAAGGTAGCAGGTCTCTGCAGGATGGAGTACAATATTTTCTTGTTTATTGTGTGGGTCTCCACCACTGAGACCACACCCTATTATAATAACACATTCATATTCCTTAGAAGGATGCTCCAGATGAACCCTCTCCCACATATCCTGCTACAACCAACGCCCTGCACCAGTAACCCTCCCTTGACATATTTGCCAAAAAAATATTCCCACCATTGTAATTTCAACCACAGACCTACAAATCCCCAGAGTTCACCTATTTCTTCCTCAAATCCTCCCTCAGTTCCATAGATAGTCCATTTCAGACCCCTCCTTGAACACCCTCACAGTTCAATATCATTGACTCCACTCACATTCCTTTACCAACATCATCCCCCTCCACTGCAAAGTACCACCTTCCACCATAACATGGGTTTTTTCCATACTGACATCAGTACACCACACTCTACTCCCTTTCTGTCTCCTTATAACCTATCATCTAGACTCTAGCTCTTTCTGTCTGCTCAATAGGATTAGGTCATATCAGTGAGGTCATGTAATAGCTGTCTATGGGTGACTGGCTTACTTCTCTCAACATAAGGTATTCAAGATTGTTGTCACATGTGTCTATACTTCATTCATTCTTAAGGCTGAGTAATATTCCATTGTATGTATATACTACATTTTGCTTACCCATTCATCTGCTGATGGACACTTGGATTGCTTCCAACATTTCCTGCCAATTGGTTTTTGACAAACCTACCAAGTCCATTTTAACAAGACAAAACAGTTTCTTCAACAAATAGTGTTCAGAGAACAGGATATCCATAAGCAAAAGAATGAAAGAGGACCCCTATGTCACTCCTTATAAAATAATTAACTCAAAATTGATCAAAGACCTAACTAAAATCTAGGAGCATAAAATTCCTAGAATAAAATGTAAGGAAACATCTTAAATATCTTGTGGTAAGTGGTGGTGTCTTGGATCTCACATCCAAAGCATGAGCAACAAAAGAAAAAAATAGATAAATGGACCTCCTCAAAATTAAACACTTATGCCTCTCAAAGGACATTGTCAAAAGGTTTAAAAGGCAACTGACACAATGAGAGAAAATATTTGAAAGCCACATATCTGATAGGCATTTAATATCCATGATAAAATAAAGAGATGCTGCAACTCAACAATAAAAAGACAAACAACTTGATTAAAAAATGAGCAAAAACTGGACTAAAAATTTGTCCAAAGAAGAAATACAAATAGTAAAAAAAACACTTGAAAAGATGTTCAACATCAGCAATTAGGGAAATGCAAATCAAATATACAATAAGATATCATTTCAAACCTATTAGAATGACCACTATAAATAAGACACAAATCTACAAGTGTTGGAGAGGAATTGGAGAGATAGGAACAATTATTCACTGTTGGTGGGAACGTAGAATGGTACAGCCATTGTGGAGGACTGTTTGGCAGTACCTAAAGAAGTTGAATATAGATTTTCTGTGTGACCCAGCAATACCACTATTGTGTATATACACAGAAGAACTGAGAGCAGTGACACAAACAGACATCTGTGCATTGATGTTCATAGCAGTGTTATTCACAAATGCCAAAATACAGAAACAACCCAGGTGTCCATCAACTGAAGAAGGGATAAACAAACTGTAGCATATATACACAATGGAAAAGAAGGAATAAACAAACTGTAGAGTATAGACGCAATGGAATATTATGCAGCTATAAGAAGAAATGAAGTCATGAAGCATATGACAAAAATGGATGAACCTGAAGGATATTATGTTGAGTGAAGCAAGCTAGACACTATATGATTGCACTATTACAAACTAAATATATTGTGTAAACTCATGGAGTTAATAACTAGAATATCGGTCATCAGAAAATTAGAATGACTTTAGAGAATGGAAAGCTAGGGTTAACTTGTGCAGAGGACATTATGTTGAGTGAAGCAAGCCAGAAAAGGGTCTGAAGATGGCATCGACGGTGTAGGTTTGCACTCACCGGCTCTCAGGTAGGGGGTGGCCGATTGGGAGCAGGAGCAGAGGAGCGCAGTCTTTGCGGGGAGCGTGGGGCACAGGAATATTGGCTCCATCGGTCTGGAAGTGGCTGGAGTGTGAGTTGAGTTGTGCAGCATAAAATCCTGGGTTCTCTTTGTTTCGGCAGGTAACACAGGGGTGGGATTGCATTCCTGGGAGAGGGGGAAGGGAGGCCGGCGGCCTCACCACCGGACCTGTGAGGGGGGGTGGTGGGTGCCGAGAGTGGAGGGGTCCGACGGGGGTAGAGAGGGTTTCCGTGGGTTTGGTTGTCTGGACACGCAGGTGGTTTGCAAGAAAGAATAAAAGTGAAAGAGAGATCAGCCGGCAGAAAACAGCCGCTCAAGGAAAAAAAAAAGGAAAACATCCGGTAGGAAACAGCCGCTGAAGGGGAACGGAGAAACTGCTTACCTGTGTGCAACGCAAGCACCGGCAAAGGTAAGTTCCGGCCTATTAAAAGTTCCGGGCTGAGTAAAACAGCACGCCCAGAGAAGATAGACAGAGGGAAATAATAGACAAGTTCCCACGAACCTATCTTGGGTCCACGCACAGGAGTTGCGGTTTAGAAGAAGAGTTCTTTAAGGTCCCAAATTACATCAACAAATAAATAGAAGCATATAGATCTGCTTTAATTGCTAAAATCTGCCTCAAAGGCTGCAGAAAGAAGGCTGCAAGGCAATTGGTTAATGAACACAGGCTGTGAGGCTCCACAAGTCCCCAAAGGAAACTGGCTTACCTTTGTTTTGTTTTTTTATTTTTTATTATTTGTTTGTTTGTTTCTTTATTTTTTCCTGGTTTGTTTGCTTTTTAATTAGGTGCTGATAGCTATTTTCTTCTTTGCTGGTCTTTATCCTTGACTTACCACCCTCTGTGTATAGTGACAGTGTTTACCAACACTATCTCCTCTCCTCCCTTCACCTTTCTACCTCCA
>PVKH010033395.1:0-12017 GCA_004027955.1 Chaetophractus vellerosus | reverse complement strand
CCCCAGGGCACCCCCAGATACACAACCTTGAATGTCCCCCAACCCGCATCCCCAAGCTGTGACACCTCCCCTCTACACTGCCAGGAGAGCACTCCCACCTCTGTGGTCACAACCCCTCACCCACAAGTCCTAAGCATACATACGGTCCCCTCTCCACCCCCCAAGAGCATCCTGGGCTCTCCAACCTGGCCCTCCCAGTTCTCCCAGCCAACAACCCTGCACCCTAAAATCCAACAATATCACCACCCACCTGTCCCATTCCCCCAACATGCAACCACACTACATCACCTCACCACAGATTACATCCCTATGGATTATTTCCCACAACTTTCTCTTCTCTTTCTCTTTCTTGTAAACCTATCCTCCAGAAACTAGTTCTCAGGGACTGCTCAATTTCCTTAATTCATATCAGTGAGGTCATGTACTGTTCATCCTTCAATGCTTGGCTCACTTCACTCAACAAAAGGTCTTCAAGATTCATCCATGTTATCCTGTGTGTTTGCACTTTATTACTTCTTACTGCTGAGTAGTATTCCATTGTAGGTATGTACCACATTTTGTTTATCCATTCTTCTGTTGTTGGGCAACTGGGTTGATTCCAAATTTTTGCAATAATGAACAATGCTGCTATGAACATTGGTGTACATATATCTGTTCATGTCTTTGCTTTCAATTCTTCTTGGTATATACCCAGCCATGGAATCACTGGATCATATGAAAGATCTATATTTAGTGTTTTGAAAAACTGCCATACTGTCCTCCACAGTGGCTGGACCAATCCACAATCCCAGCAGCAGTGGATGAGGGTTCCCATTCTTCCACATCCTCTCCAACATTTATATTCTGCAGGGTTTTTTTTTTAATAGCCACCATTCTAATGGGTGTAAAATGGAATCTCATTGTAGTTTTGATTGTATTTCCCTAATAGATAGAGATGTAGAACAGTTTTTCATGTGGTTTTTAGCCATTTGTATTTCTTGCTTGGAGCACTGCCTTTTCAGGTCACTTGCCCATTTTTAAAATGGGTTGTTAGTCTTTTCAGTTTCGAGGTGTATGATCTCTTTATATATGGAAGATATTAGACTCCTATCAGATATACTGTTGCCAAATATTTTCTCCCACTGGGTAGACTGCCTTTTTATTTTCTTGATTACATCCTTTGAGGTGCAAAAGGTTTTAATTATGAGGAGATCCCATTTGTCTATTTATTCTTTTGCTGCTCATCCTTTGGGTGTGAAGTCCATGAAGCCATTTCCTATTACAAGGTCCTGTATATGCTTCCCTACATTATGCTTCAAAGTTTTTATGGTGTTGGCTCTAATGTTTAGATCCTTGATGCTCCCTGAGTTAATTTTCATATAGGGTGTGAGATGGTGTTCCTCTCTCATTCTTTTGCATATGTATATCCAGTTCTCCATGCACCACTTGTTGAAGAGGCCATTCTCTCCCCACTGAATGGGTTTGGTGGCTTGTCAACTATCAGGTAACTGTATATTAGAGAATTTATATCAGAACTATGAATTCGGTTCCACTCATCAATGTTTCTATCCTTGTGCCAATACCATTTGGTTTTCACCACTGTAGCTTTGTAGTATGTTTTGAAGTCAGATAGTGTGATACCTCCAACTTCATTTTTCTTTTTCAATATGTCTTCAGCAATTCGGGGTTTCTTACCTTTCCAAATAAATTTTGTAGTTACTTTTTCCAATTCCTTAAAAAATACAATGTTAACTTTTATTGGGATTGCATTAAATCTGTAGATTAGTTTCAGTAGGATAGACATCTTGATGATATTTAGTCTTTCTATCAATGAACAGTGGATATTCTTCCATTAATTTAAGTCTTCTTTGATTTGCTTTAACAATGTTGTGTAGTTTTCTGCATATAAGTCCTATACACCATTAGTTATCTTTATTCCTAAGTATTTGATTCTTTTTCTTACTATTTTAAATGGTATTTTTTTCTTGATTTTCTCCTCAGATTGCTCATTTATGGTGTACAAAAATGCTACTGATTTTTCAACATTTATCTTGTAACCTGAAATGACACTGAACTCCTTTATAAGTTTTAGCACTTTGTTGTAGATTTCTCTGGGATTTCTAAGTAAAGGATCATGTCATCTGCAAATAATTAAATTTTTACTTCTTCCTTTCCAATTTGTATGCCTTTCATATATTTTTCGTGCTTCAATGTGCAAGGAAATACTTCTAGGCAATGTTAAATAAGAGTGGTGATAATGGGCATCCTTGTCTTCTTCCTGATCCAATAGGGAAGGCTCTTAAGTATTCCCCTTTGAAGATGAGGTTAGCTTTGTGTTTTTCATATATACCTTTTATCATGTTCAGAAAGTTTCCTTCTATTCTTATCTTTTGCAGTGTTTTTTTTTTCAGGAAATGGTGCTGTATTTTGTCAAATGCTTTTTCTGCATCTATACAGATGACCATGTGATTTTTATCTTTCAATCTGTTTATGTGATGTATTGCATTGATTGATTTTCTTTTGGAGAGCCATCCTTTCATACCCAGGATGAAACCCACTTGGTCATAGTGTATAATGATTTTGATATGTTGTTGATTGGGATTACCAAGTATTTTGTTGAGGATTTTAGCATCTAGGTTCATTAGAGAAATTTTTCTGCAGTTTTCATTTCTTGTTGTATCTTTGGTTTTAGTATTGGGTAATGTTGGCATCATAGAGTGAGTTAGGCAATATTCCTGCTATTTATATTTTTTGGAAGAGCTTAAGCAGGATTGGTGTTACTTCTTTCTGGAATTCAGTTGTGAAGTCATCAGGTCCTGGGCTCTTGTTAGTTGGGAGGTTTTTGATGACTGAGTCTCTTTACTTGCAATTGGACTGTTGAGTTCATCAATTTTTTCTTTCATCAGTGTAGGCTGCTTGTGAGTTTCTAGGAATTTGTCCATTTCTTCTAAATTATCATTCTTTTTAGCAGATAATTTTTCAAAGTATCCTCTTATGGCTTCCTTTATATTGGTGGGATCAGTAGTGATATCCCTTTCTTCAATCTTTATTTTGTGTGTTTGCATCTGCTCTCTGTTTTGCTTTGTTAGTCTGGCTAAGGGTTTGTCAATTTTATTGATCTTCTCGAGGAACCAGCTTTCATTTTTGTTCATTTTTTTTGAGTGCGTTCTTCTTTTCTATTTAATTAGCTATGCTTTAATCTTTCTTATTTTTTCTTTCTGTTTCCTTTGGGGTTAGTTTGCTGTTGTTTTTGGAATCCTTTCAGGTGTGCATTTAATATTTCAATTTTAGCTCTTTCTTCTTATTTAATATATCCATTTAGAGCTATACATTTACCTGTCTTTACTGCTTTGGCTGCATCCCATAGGTTTTGATATGTTGTGTTGTCATTTTTATTTGATTTGAGGTAGTTACTAATTTCCTTTGATTTCCTCCTTGACCCACTGTTTGTCGAAGAGTGTGTTGTTTAATTTCCATATCTTCATGCCTAATCAAGTTCTCTGGCCCTTAGTGAATTCCAATTTCAATCCATTGTCATCAGATAAATTACTTATTTTAATCTCAGTCATTCTGAACTTATTGAGAGTTGTTCTGTGACCTAGCATGTGGTTTATCTTGGCCAATGATCCATGTGTGCTCGAGAACAATGTATATCCTATTGTATTAGGTGTAGCATACAGTAAATGTCTATTAAGTCCAGGTCCTCTAATGTATTAATCAGGAACTTTGTTTCTTTACTGATTGTCTAGATGTTCTTTCTGATGGTGATAATGGTGTATTAAAGTCCCCAATATAATTGCAGAGGCATTTATTTCTCCACTTTGTTTTCCCAGTGTTTGCCTCATGTATTTTGAGGCACCCTGATTAGGTGCATCAATGTTTATGACTGTTTTCTCTTCTTGAGTGATTACCCATTTTACTAATATATAGTGTCCATCTTTGTCTGTTATGATTGTTTTGATTTAAAGTCTATTTTGCCCAATATTAGGATAGCTACTCCAGGCCTTTTTGGTTATTATTTGATTTAAAATTGTTTTCTAGCCATTCACTTTCAGCCTTCTTGAATCCCTGGGTCTAAGGTGGGTCTCTTGTAAACAATATATAGATGAATCATATTTCTTTATCCATTCTGTCAATCTGTGTCCCTTGACTGGTGAGTTTAATCAATTAACATTCAGTGTTATTACTCTCAATGAATTTCTCACATCTGCCATATTTTCTTTGGGTTTATGTATGTCCTATGTAGTTTTTGTTTCTCTTGTGTCCTTTTTGTTGTTCTTACACTCTCCTCCAACTCTCTTCTGTAGTTTCCTTTCAACCTTTAGAGTTTCTTTTAGTATTTCTTGAAGTGCAGGTTTCTTATTGGCATATTCCCTTCATTTCTGTTTATCTGTGAATATTTTTAACTCTCTATCATTTATGATTGCCATCTTTGCTGGATAGATAATTCGTGGTTGGATTTTTTTTTTCTTTTTGTACCTTGACTATGTCATTCCACTGTCTTCTTGTCTCCATAGTTTCAGCTGAAAAATCAGCACTTAATTTTATTGTGCTTCCTTTTTATATGATGGTTCTCTTTTCTCTTCCTGCTTTGTGTATTTTCACTTTGTCTTGAGCATTGGACATTTTGACAAGTATATATGTTTCTGTTGGCCTGTTAGGATGTACACTGGGGTGCACGGTGCTTCCTGGATATGCACACCCTTCTCCCTCATTAGGGTTGGTAAGTTTTCAGCCATTATTTCCTTCAAAACTCCTTATGTTCCCTTTCCTTTCTCTTCTCCTTCTGGGATGCCTATAATGCCTATGTTTGTACATTTTGTGTTCTCTGTTAAATCCCTGAGACCCTGCTGGTTTTTAATATCTTTTTATCTATCTGTTCTACTACCATTTTTATTTCAGATGTACTCTCTTCCACATCACTAATTCTTTCTTCTATCTGTTCAAATCTGCTGTTATGTGAATCCATCATGTTTTTATTTGTTGGATTATGTTATTCTTCAACATCATATCTGTTATCTTTTTAAGTATGTTTACAATATCTTCAGTATGTACTCCAGTGTCTTCTTAATATCCTTAATCTCTTCTTTAACTTCATTAATTTGGTCCATGATATTTGTTTGAAAATCTCTGATTAGTTGTTGTATGTTCTGCATCTCTTCCTGATTTTTGATTTGTTCTTTGGAATGGTCCATGTCTTCCAGTTTCTCTGTATGGCTAGTAATTTTTTGTTGCCCTCTGTCCATCATTTTATCTTTATGGGTTTATTCAGTTGATCAGCTGCTCTCTCTGCTCTAGAGTTTTTATTTACCTTATAGTTCTTTGCATGTGTTAAGTTTTCTCTTTGATACTTTCTTTCTCTTGTTGTATGTCCTTGCTTTTTTCTATGTTCCTTTGAAGCAAAAAGATTAAGGCCAGAGCAATTGAAAGGGACAATAGAGGAAAAGGAATAATTGTACAATAGCTAAAAGTTAGAAGAGGGGCCATATCAGCCTCAGTAATTTGAATATTTAACTCTTGTAGGCAGTGTAGAGTGATAGGGAAAAAATTGGAGTGCCTACAATGGAAAGGGTATCAAAGAGTGAAAAATATATAGAATATTTTATAAGGCCAGAATGATGAGGAGAGAGAAACCTAATAAAGAAAAGGCTGAAAGAAAAAATTTAATACAAAAAGAAAGAAAGAAAAGATCAGGATAGACAAGATAGATGTTAACATGGGTGAAGTTGAGAGTGAATGAAAAAAGGTGGAATGTAAGAACCACAGCAGTAAGCTGAAGGTAGAAAGATTAAGGATGAAGAGGAGATAATGTTGGTAGACACAATCACTATACACAGAGAATGGAAAGTCAAGGAAGAAGACCAACAAAGAAGAAAAAAGCTATCAGCACCTAATTTAAAAAAATACAAAAAAAGGAGAGAGTAGAGGTAAGAAAAGCAACCAACTGACAAACACAGAAGAACCAGTGAAGTACACAAGCATGTAATCCAAGCTAAGGGAGAATAGCATTCCTTTTGGCCTTTGTGGATCCTCTCAGCCTGTGTTCATTAATCAATTGCCCTGCAGCCTTCTCTCTGCAGGCTTTGAGGCAGAATTTAGAGATTAAAGCAAGTCAATACATTTCTCTCTGTCTCTCTGTTTAAATTTTTTTGATGATATAAGGGTCCTTAAAGCATGCCTCTTCTAGACCACCCCTGTATTGTAAGGAGACCCCAAATAGGATTGTGGAGACTTATCTATTACTTCCCACTGCCTACCCCCCCCAGGGGAGCTGAGACTGTGTTACTCAATGCAGAGCTGTAAAATTGCTGGCTCCACCCCTTCCTGAGCCCAGCATCTGTGTCACAGTTAGGTAAAAATTAGCCATGCACTGCATATTCACCTCTGCCCTCAGCCCAGTACCACTTCCAGCTGGCTAATTCACTTCTGAAAACTGCTAGGGGTTCCTGGTGACCAAACCCACAAAAAGGAAACACCTCTCCACCCTTTGCCAGAACCTTCCCAGTCTCAGAATTTATTACCCCCCTCACCTGTCTACCAGCATGGACTCAGATTGCCCAGGCTCCACCCAGAGAATAGGGTTTAGCCACCTGTGTTTCCAGCTGGGGAGTAAAGAACTAATGACTTTATGTTGAGCAGTCCACCTCACAGTCCAGTTCCCTCCAGACCAATGCACCTAAGACCTCCATACCCCAGGCTCCAGGAAAAGACCACCTGGGCAGGCTCCCATTCCCAATCACCCATCCTCTGCTTAAGAACCAGTGACTGCACACCTAAAGTAATGCCATATTGCTCTGTCTCTCAATCTTAATTGCTTCATTTTTTGCAGAATCTTTGGATCACTGAAGGGTTACAACTAGGGCAGAGGAGGATAATTGCTGTGGTGTGTCAGAGATTGCAGATACATGGGAGAAAGTTTACTTGAGAATGCATAAAAAGTATATAAATATGTTCAAAGTTTCATGGGGCATTGTTACAGTGGGTGGAGACTCACACAATAACTGAGAGAATATTGAATTCCAATGCAAAGAGCTCTGCCATATTCTCTAATGGAGCAGCAACAGTCCCCCAAGTGCAGGAACAATGACTGGTGAAGGAGGATGCTCCAGTGATGGGCCATTGATATTGAAGATTATGCTTATGAGCCTTTGCTTTTCTAATTGAAACAATCTAGTGCTTTGGGGTGCCTAAGAGTTGCCTCCTGAGAGCCTCCATGTTGCTCAAATGTGGCCTCTCTTTAAGTAAAACTCAGCAAAAGAAAATGCATTACCTTCCTCCTAGCATGTGACATGACTCCCAGGGATGAGCCTCCCTGGGACCAAGGGATTACTGCCAAGCACCAACTAACAATTAAACTGGAAAAAGACCTCAAAAGGAAGGGGGAAATGGTAAAGACAAATTAGCTTATATGCCCAAGAGACTCCAAAATGATTCAGGAGGTCATCCCAAAGGTAATGCTTATGCACATCTCAGCAGGAGCTCATAGACTGCCAAAGTGGATACTATCCCCAATAGTGGGGTTCCTGAGGGCTTTGGAGACACCCAGGTCCTATGGTCAGGACAGATAGTTTTGGAGTTTTCTGTCTGGCCAGTGCCCCTGCTCTGAAGAATGTGCTCCTAAAAGTGACAGAGATGGACTCAATTATGTCTTCCCTACACATGACCCATCTAATGAAGGATGCTTATGTGAGAAATTGTTGGAGGTGTGGGAGTGGGGCATACAGAAATCCCTATAATTTTTGCATAACATTCATGTAATCTAAGTATATTTTTTAAAATAGAAATATAATTATTAAAAAATAACTTGAAAGATTATTTGTGGGATATTGTGTATATAGTATTACAAAGCCTTGGCATATTCACTATGATTGTTGTATGAAAACTGCAGTAACAGAACTTTTAAATTCTAAATGTTTGAAAAGTAAAATAATATATAACATCATGACTAAATAAAAAATAAAAATATGTCAGAGAAACAACATATTTTATGGGAATGATGGGCAGAAATGAAAAACCAGGTTTGAGATCCATTAATGGTATGGCATTATTTTATTTAAAGTTGTACTGTGTATATGAAATGGATGAAATTATGATAGGCATTTAGTGATTTCCCACATTTCTATCCAGATAGTGGAAGTAAGGAGAACCCATATTGTAGCAAAAATCTGCTTTCTCTTTCTACTTGAGCTTTCTGAATAAGGCAGCTATAAAAATTTCCAAGTTAAAATGACCAAGGGAATTCTTGTGCCATGAGAGGGCAGAACAGTTAAGCAGTAGCACCTTGGTTGTACCTGCCAATGGCTATATCATGAAATTTTCTATTCATTGTTTTCTGTGTATTAAAATATAATGCATCTTTAGTAGCCATTACAAATTTTCATTTCATTACAAATAATCTTTTTAATTATTTAATTAGGGCAAAACTTACCCAATTTACCTCCTATGAAAAAAGATTTAAAAATAGTCAATAAAATGTCACTACTTTTCTGTTTCATCACATTTTTTCCCTTCCTGTGAGACTAAGCGCACAGATTACACTGGAGTCCCACAGGAAGAGAGTCACATATTTAATTGAATCCATCATTAACCTTTCTTATCTAAACTTTCATCACAACAACACAAACATACATACTCAAATACACTCAGACACCAACACATACAAATTTTTAGCTTTTCATGGTCATTTGCATCTCAGGTGAATAAATGAAGGTAGGAAGTAGGGAAGAAAATAAATAAAATAAAATATAAATGAAAAAATAAAGATAGAAAAACAGAATGAGAAGAATCTATATGGGGGAAAAACCTTGGACAGTTTTGCATGATTCAAAAGTACTTATAGTTAAATTAAATCCAGGAAATTGAAATAATTTTAAAAACATTATGGGACACCATCTCATCTAATGGACAATTTTGAATTGGATATCCCCTCCAAAAATTGTTGACCTAAAAGAGAAACTGTAAATTATCAGACTTTCATCTTAAAAGTACATTTTCCATTGTGTTTCCATCACTTATTTTTTTAAAGAGTTACTGTGGATTGAACACATGTCCTCATATATGGGAAGCAGCCACTAAAACCACTTGAGCTACATCTGCTCCCCTCCAGTGCTTTTTTGTTGTTATACTATCAATGAAGATGCAAAATCAGCTCTGAATTACTCCTTGAAAAAATGTGTAACCTCAATATGATTATAAGGAAGCATGGTACAAATCCAAATTGAGGATTAATTTACAGAGTAACTTCCCTATAGGTTTCAGAATTTTCAAGGCAATGAAACTCAAGAACTGACATAGGAACTGTTCCAGATTAAAGGAGGCCAAAGGTAAATGAAAACTTACTACAATGTGTGTTCTTGGATTAGATTTTGAATTCAGTAATGTAAATAGCTAAATAGGGCATCATTGGGACTGTTCATGAAATTTGAATTTGGACTGAGTTAGATAACTTTCAATATTAAATTATCTTGGGTTTTATAATATAAGTTTACTGTGGTTATAAAAAAGTGTTTTATTCTTTATAAAAATACACACTAGAGTATTTTGTGATAAAAGGGCATGATGCCACCAATTAGCCCTCAGATGGTTCAGAATAAAATTACATTTACTTCTATACATGGAAAAAAAGGAAAGAAGGAAGGTAATAAGGCAGGATGGTAAGAAGGTATGAAGGCATGCAGGAAGGAGGAAAGAAGAAAGGAAGAACAGAAAGAAGGATGGGAGGGAGCAAAGAAAAAAGTGGAACAAATTGTAGACAATTGGTGAATTTAGGTAAAAGGTGGTTATGGGAGTTACTTGTACTATTCTTGCTATGTTTATGTAAGAATGAAATTATGTCAAAATAAAGAGTTAAAAAATGACGGTAACTGTGTTCGGTTCCTGGTTGCTAAATCAAATAAAATGTATGGTTTGGCTTAAATGACAGAAACTTATTGGTTCAATGTTTTGATGCTAGGAGGAATCCACAATCAAGGCATCATCAAGGTGATTCTTTCTCCTAGAAGACTATGGTGTTATGAGTCTGCCTGCCAGAGATCCTTGGTCCTTGGCTTTTCTGTCATGTGACCATGCACCTGCAATCTCTCCTGGATTTTCCTTTCCATTCTAGTTTCCTTTGACTTCCAGGTTCTTGCTGGTCCCTCTCACTTTCTCTGTTTCTCACCATCTTTATAAGGCCTTTAGTAATAGGATTAAGACCTATCCTAATTCAGCTGGTCCAGATATTAGCTGAAGTAATCTCATCCATAGGTCCAATTTAAAAGTGTGCACAGCCATAGGAATAGATTAAATTGAAAAACCCGTTTCTCTGGGGTACAAAGCTCCAAGGTACCCCAGTAACTGTATCAGCTATGCAAACTGATTTTAAAAGTTACAGTCACAGAAAAAGGCCCAGTTTCTCATTACCATGTTAGAACATATTTAATTTAAAATGTTATACAAATTCATTATATGATATAAAGTAAATCTTTTTCTTGTTACCCTTGATACACTCAAATTCCCTAAATTTGCCATAATGTGCTATACAAATATTATTAAAGAGTACACAGAATATTTTCTATGTGCAAAAATATTTTTAAATGGAATAATGTTACTCTAAATCTGAAAGTATTTATTTGAATGTTGTTACACTTAAGATGTTTCATAGAAAGGCTTTAGCTACATTTCACAGGACAATCTAATTTTTTAAAATCTACATATCTGCACATTATTTTTTCATTATTTTTCTTTTTCTCTTCTTTTGTTATTCACACCATATTCATGATAATTTTCATATTAATAAATACAGAAGTTGTTGGTTTTGTAAACAGTCTCCAAGATAAGTTTTGCAATAGTCTTATTTAGATTAATATTAAGTTCCAAAAGTTGCAAATATATAGCCTGTACTTTCAAACTTTCCCTGCCAGAATTTTGTTTGCTAGAAATGACTGAGAAAATGTAGTGTCCAAAACTACCTTTAAAATATACCAGATAAGTTGTTTATTTAAAATTAATCTGAAACAGGCAACATTCTGCCACCTTCTCATTTCTTGTATTTATGAGTTAAAAATATGACAAGGAATAAAATAGAAAATGTTCATTATCCTATAGATTATAATATTTAGTATAGTGAAGATTGATAACAAATAATGAAGCAATTATTTAATATGCCATGGTTAAAAAGTGGATGAACTAAAAATAAAACAAAGTAATCAAAGAGAGTGGTGGTAGCAAAGGTAGGGAGATGGGATGTGTACTGTTTAGGATAGGATGTTCAGGGCAAGCCCATTTGATAAGTTGACACTTGAACTAGGACCTAATTCAGTTGTTCTCCTTTGGGAGAATTTTTCCCACAGGTGACATTTGACAATTTTTGCATTTTTATTTGTCACAACTGAGGAAAGGGGCTGCTAATGGCATATTGTGATTAGAGGTTAATGATATGCCTAAGTAGCCCACACTAAATAGGACAGTCACACACAACAAAGAACTAACGAGGCCAAAATATCAATAGTATTAATTGTACTTAAATGAACTAAAGAAATAAATTCTTACTGTTTCTGTGGGGGAGGGGAGATTCTAGAAATATGTAACAGCAAGTGCAAATCTGTATGCTTCTTCTATAGGAAGAAAATTGGGGAGTCCAGAATGACAAAATATAGAATTAAAAAATATAGAGAATAATTGAAGATGAAATCAGAAATATATTGTGACCCCTCATCATCAAAGGATATGGAAGTTTACCCAGAGTACAATGGGAAAACATTTGAGAGATTTAGGACATGATCTGATTTATGGCTTAATAGGATTACTTAATGCTTATTAAGCATCAAGAGTTAAAGCTGGGAGTTTGGTTAGGAAGATACTGTAATAATCTAGGGAAGAGATTTTGGAATTTTGGATGAGGTAAATTGTAGTCTAGATAGTAAGAAGTGTTCTTATTGTGGACATAGTTTTTATTGTTGATGGGGATGTGAAAATTTTACATCTATTTTGAAAAACAATTCTGGCAGTTTATTATAAAGCTAAATGTACACTTACCAATTACATTCCTAGCTATTTAC